>VHIU01000177.1:0-43814 GCA_010577795.1 Isatis tinctoria | reverse complement strand
AACTTGTATCCCATGCTTCGCGTTCTATCTTTAGAAGAAGTTTTATGAAAATAGTTTTGTTTAGAAACCTCATATGACATTTTTTGGACCCCAAATATGCTATCTAAGCTTTTATAAGGTACACATTAAAGTGCTCTTTTGGAACACAAACTTGTATCCCATTCATCGCGTTCTATCGTTATAAGAAGATTTGCGAAAATAGTTTTGCTTACAAACCTCATAGGACATTTTTAGGACGCCAAATATGCTATCTAAGCTTTTATAAGGTACACATTAAAGTGCTCTTTTGGAACACAAACTTGTATAAAATGCTTCGCGTTCTATCGTTATAAGAAGTTTTGCGAAAATAGTTTTGTTTAGAAACCTCATATGACATTTTTTGGTCCCCAAATATGCTATATAAGCTTTTATAAGGTACACATTAAAGTGCTCTTTTGGAACACAAACTTGTATCTCATGCTTCGCGTTCTATCTTTATAAGAAGTTTTGCGAAAATAGTTTTGTTTAGAAACCTCATAGGACATTTTTGGACGCCAAATATGCTATCTAAGCTTTTATAAGGTACACATTAAAGTGCTCTTTTGGAACACAAACTTGTATCCCATGCTTCGTGTTCTATCGTTATAAAAAGTTTTGCGAAAATACTTTTGTTTAGAAACCTCATATGACATTTTTGGACCACAAATATGCTATCTAAGCTTTTATAAGGTACACATTAAAGTGCTCTTTTGGAACACAAACTTGTATCCCATGCTTCGCGTTCTATCTTTATAAGAAGTTTTGCGAAAATAGTTTTGTTTAGAAACCTCATATGACATTTTTTGGACGCCAAATATGCTATCTAAGCTTTTATAAGGTACACATTAAAGTGCTCTTTTGGAACACAAACTTGTATAAAATGCTTCGCGTTCTATCGTTATAAGAAGTTTTGCGAAAATAGTTCTGTTTAGAAACTTCAAATGACATTTTTTGGTCCCCAAATATGCTATATAAGCTTTTATAAGGTACACATTAAAGTGCTCTTTTGGAACACAAACTTGTATCCCATGCTTCGCGTTCTATCTTTGTAAGAAGTTTTGCGAAAATAGTTTTGTTAAGAAACCTCATATGACATTATTTGGACCCCAAATATGCTATCTAAGCTTTTATAAGGTACACACTAAAGTGCTCTTTTGGAACACAAACTTGTATCAAATGCTTCGCGTTCTATCGTTAGAAGAAGTCTTGCGAGAATAGTTTTGTTTAGAAACCTCATATGACATTTTTTGGTCCCCAAATATGCTATATAAGCTTTTATAAGGTACACATTAAAGTGCTCTTTTGGAACAAAAACTTGTATCCCATGCTTCGCGTTCTATCTTTAGAAGAATTTTTATGAAAATAGTTTTGTTTAGAAACCTCATATGACATTTTTTGGACCCCAAATATGCTATCTAAGCTTTTATAAGGTACACATTAAAGTGCTCTTTTGGAACACAAACTTGTATCCCATGCTTCGTGTTCTATCGTTATAAAAAGTTTTGCGAAAATAGTTTTGTTTAGAAACCTCATATGACATTTTTGGACCACAAATATGCTATCTAAGCTTTTATAAGGTACACATTAAAGTGCTCTTTTGGAACACAAACTTGTATCCCATGCTTCGCGTTCTATCTTTGTAAGAAGTTTTGCGAAAATAGTTTTGTTAAGAAACCTCATATGACATTATTTAAGCCCAAATATGCTATCTAAGCTTTTATAAGGTACACACTAAAGTGCTCTTTTGGAACACAAACTTGTATCAAATGCTTCGCGTTTTATCGTTAGAAGAAGTTTTGCGAAAATAGTTTTGTTTAGAAACCTCATATGACATTTTTTGGTCCCCAAATATGCTATATAAGCTTTTGTAAGGTACACATTAAAGTGCTCTTTTGGAACAAAAACTTGTATCCCATGCTTCGCGTTCTATCTTTAGAAGAAGTTTTATGAAAATAGTTTTGTTTAGAAACCTCATATGACATTTTTTGGACCCCAAATATGCTATCTAAGCTTTTATAAGGTACACATTAAAGTGCTCTTTTGGAACACAAACTTGTATCCCATTCATCGCGTTCTATAGTTATAAGAAGATTTGCGAAAATAGTTTTGTTTACAAACCTCATAGCACATTTTTTGGACGCCAAATATGCTATCTAAGCTTTTTTAAGGTACACATTAAAGTGCTCTTTTGTTACACAAACTTGTATCCCATGCTTCGTGTTCTATCGTTATAAAAAGTTTTGCGAAAATAGTTTTGTTTAGAAACCTCATATGACATTTTTGGACCCCAAATATGCTATCTAAGCTTTTATAAGGTACACATTAAAGTGCTCTTTTGGAACACAAACTTGTATCCCATGCTTCGTGTTCTATCGTTATAAAAAGTTTGCGAAAATAGTTTTGTTTAGAAACCTCATATGACATTTTTGGACCACAAATATGCTATCTAAGCTTTTATAAGGTACACATTAAAGTGCTCTTTTGGAACACAAACTTGTATCCCATGCTTCGCGTTCTATCTTTGTAAGAAGTTTTGCGAAAATAGTTTTGTTAAGAAACCTCATATGACATAATTGGACCCCAAATATGCTATCTAAGCTTTTATAAGGTACACACTAAAGTGCTCTTTTGGAACACAAACTTGTATCAAATGCTTCGCGTTCTATCGTTAGAAGAAGTTTTGCGAAAATAGTTTTGTTTAGAAACCTCATATGACATTTTTTGGTCCCCAAATATGCTATATAAGCTTTTATAAGGTACACATTAAAGTGCTCTTTTGGAACAAAAACTTGTATCCCATGCTTCGCGTTCTATCTTTAGAAGAAGTTTTATGAAAATAGTTTTGTTTAGAAACTCATATGACATTTTTTGGACCCCAAATATGCTATCTAAGCTTTTATAAGGTACACATTAAAGTGCTCTTTTGGAACACAAACTTGTATCCCATTCATCGCGTTCTATAGTTATAAGAAGATTTGCGAAAATAGTTTTGTTTACAAACCTCATAGCACATTTTTTGGACGCCAAATATGCTATCTAAGCTTTTTTAAGGTACACATTAAAGTGCTCTTTTGTTACACAAACTTGTATCCCATGCTTCGTGTTCTATCGTTATAAAAAGTTTGCGAAAATAGTTTTATTTAGAAACCTCATATGACATTTTTTGGACCCCAAATATGCTATCTAAGCTTTTATAAGGTACACATTAAAGTGCTCTTTTGGAACACAAACTTGTATCCCATGCTTCGTGTTCTATCGTTATAAAAAGTTTGCGAAAATAGTTTTGTTTAGAAACCTCATATGACATTTTTGGACCACAAATATGCTATCTAAGCTTTTATAAGGTACACATTAAAGTGCTCTTTTGGAACACAAACTTGTATCCCATGCTTCGCGTTCTATCTTTGTAAGAAGTTTTGCGAAAATAGTTTTGTTAAGAAACCTCATATGACATTATTTGGACCCCAAATATGCTATCTAAGCTTTTATAAGGTACACACTAAAGTGCTCTTTTGGAACACAAACTTGTATCAAATGCTTCGCGTTCTATCGTTAGAAGAAGTTTTGCGAAAATAGTTTTGTTTAGAAACCTCATATGACATTTTTTGGTCCCAAAATGCTATAAGCTTTTATAAGGTACACATTAAAGTGCTATTTTGGAACAAAAACTTGTATCCCATGCTTCGCGTTCTATCTTTAGAAGAAGTTTTATGAAAATAGTTTTGTTTAGAAACCTCATATGACATTTTTTGGACCCCAAATATGCTATCTAAGCTTTTATAAGGTACACATTAAAGTGCTCTTTTGGAACACAAACTTGTATCCCATTCATCGCGTTCTATCGTTATAAGAAGATTTGCGAAAATAGTTTTGTTTACAAACCTCATAGCACATTTTTTGGACGCCAAATATGCTATCTAAGCTTTTTTAAGGTACACATTAAAGTGCTCTTTTGTTACACAAACTTGTATCCCATGCTTCGTGTTCTATCGTTATAAAAAGTTTTGCGAAAATAGTTTTGTTTAGAAACCTCATATGACATTTTTTGGTTCCCAAATATGCTATATAAGCTTTTATAAGGTACACACTAAAATGCTCTTTTGGAACACAAACTTGTATCCCATGCTTCGCTTTCTATCTTTATAAGAAGTTTTGAGAAAATAGTTTTGTTTAGAAACCTCATAGGACATTTTTTGGACGCCAAATATGCTATCTAAGCTTTTATAAGGTACACATTAAAGTGCTCTTTTGGAACACAAACTTGTATAAAATGCTTCGCGTTCTATCGTTTTAAGAAGTTTTGCGAAAATAGTTTTGTTTAGAAACCTCATAGGACATTTTTTGGTCCCCAAATATGCTATATAAGCTTTTATAAGGTACACATTAAAGTGCTCTTTTGGAACACAAACTTGTATCCCATGCTTCGCGTTCTATCTTTATAAGAAGTTTTGCGAAAATAGTTTTGTTTAGAAACCTCATAGGACATTTTTTGGACCCCAAATATGCTATCTAAGCTTTTATAAGGTACACATTAAAGTGCTCTTTTGGAACACAAACTTGTATCCCATGCTTCGCGTTCTATCTTTATAAGAAGTTTTGCGAAAATAGTTTTGTTTAGAAACCTCATAGGACATTTTTTGGACGCCAAATATGCTATCTAAGCTTTTATAAGGTACATATTAAAGTGCTCTTTTGGAACACAAACTTGTATCAAATGCTTCGCGTTCTATCGTTATTAGAAGTTTTGCGAAAATAGTTTTGTTTAGAAACCTCATATGACATTTTTTGGTCCCCAAATATGCTATATAAGCTTTTATAAGATACACATTAAAGTGCTCTTTTGGAACACAAACTTGTATCCCATGCTTCGCGTTCTATCTTTATAAGAAGTTTTGCGAAAATAGTTTTGTTTAGAAACCTCATATGACATTTTTTGGACGCCAAATATGCTATCTAAGCTTTTATAAGGTTCACATTAAAGTGCTCTTTTGGAACACAAACTTGTATAAAATGCTTCGCGTTCTATCGTTATAAGAAGTTTTGCGAAAATAGTTCAGTTTAGAAACCTCATAGGACATTTTTTGGACGCCAAATATGCTATATAAGCTTTTATAAGGTACACATTAAAGTGCTCTTTTGGAACACAAACTTGTATCCCATGCTTCGCGTTCTATCTTTATAAGAAGTTTTGCGAAAATAGTTTTGTTTAGAAACCTCATAGGACATTTTTTGGACGCCAAATATGCTATCTAAGCTATTATAAGGTACACACTAAAGTGCTCTTTTGGAACACAAACTTGTATAAAATGCTTCGCGTTCTATCGTTATAAGAAGTTTTGCGAAAATAGTTTTGTTTAGAAACCTCATATGACATTTTTTGGTCCCCAAATATGCTATATAAGCTTTTATAAGGTACACATTAAAGTGCTCTTTTGGAACACAAACTTGTATCCCATGCTTCGCGTTCTATCTTTATAAGAAGTTTTGCGAAAATTGTTTTGTTTAGAAACCTCATAGGACATTTTTTGGACGCCAAATATGCTATCTAAGCTTTTATAAGGTACACATTAAAGTGCTCTTTTGGAACACAAACTTTATCCCATGCTTCGTGTTCTATCGTTATAAAAGGTTTTGGGAAAATAGTTTTGTTTAGAAACCTCATATGACATTTTTGGACCACAAATATGCTATCTAAGCTTTTATAAGGTACACATTAAAAAGTGCTCTTTTGGAACACAAACTTGTATCCCATGCTTCGCGTTCTATCTTTATAAGAAGTTTTGCGAAAATAGTTTTGTTAAGAAACCTCATATGACATTTTTTGGACCCCAAATATGCTATCTAAGCTTTTATAAGGTACACACTAAAGTGCTCTTTTGGAACACAAACTTGTATCAAATTCTCATACTAGCTTATGCAATTAAACCAACCAATTCAGAGAATAATGCATAAGTTAAGCAAGAATAATTTGAATGCTGAATGAATGAGGCAGACAATGAGATTAATCACTAATTCAGATGGGAGATAAGGTTTAGAGAACAGCCTTTCAATTGAAGAGGAATGCTCTATGAATGGTCCTTTGAATGGACTGAGTAGATGCATTTTATCCTTATTTGAAACCGCCAAACAAATCAATGGTTTACTCCAACTTGAAACCATTGGAAAAAGGAAGAACGCCAAACTCCATGGTTATGAGCTGCGCCTTCTTCATGCTTCACCATGAAGCTCAGAGATCCTGGGGCAAAATTCTTGTTGGCGAGCTGATTCATCACCTTCCACCAGTCCAGCAGACATTCTAGGTGGCCATTGGTTCTAACTCCCAGCCAAAGATGTGCCAAGCAACACTCTTTACTTGTCTCACTGAGACAATCAAGCCAAAGTACCAAATATTATCTTGAATCTGTTGAACTTAACACATAAGAAAGTGAGTGTGGAACTTCCTAGTGAGGGCACACTCACGCTTGTGGAAGTTCCAAATGTGCAAGAATAAAGCAAGTAATTAGAGAGAATGTATAAGTGAAGTATAAAGAGTTTTAGGAGTAACCAAAGTATGATGGAGAGTGTAATGTAAGAGTGTGCGGAAGTGTAATGTGAGTTTGATGGAGAGTATAGCGGAAGCAATCATCAAGCCATAAGGCTTATCAACAAGGCATCAAACCATGGTGCACACGCATCCATCATGGTTGAGCATCAGACCATCGTGCTCAGGCTTCCCCTTCATTGCTGGCTGATCAACAAAATCCAAACCATCGTGCTCAAGCATCCATCATGGGTGAGCATCAAACCATGCTGCATCTGCATCCGACATGGCTTGAGTATCACACCATCGTGCATTGGCATCCATCATGGCTGGTTAAACAAAGGTCTCAAACCATCGTGCATTCGCATCCATCATGGCTGGCCTTAATAAGAAGAGAACTTTCATCTCTTGCCGTTAAAAGGCTGCAAGGACAACACCTTTAAGGAAGTTTCCTGCAAGCATTATAACAAACACATCAAAGAGAACCACACAAAAGTGTGTTCTAAAGATTCAAACTCATGTAAGAAACTCAGAGAGTGTATTAGATGTAACCAAGAGTATATTGTATGGTGAATGGTGAGAATGGCTGAAGTGTGATGAGAATGAGTATGAGCGGAAGCAACATTCAGTCCATGGCCTTCTAGCTTCATGGCTGAACAACAATGCTGGTGAGGCATTTATCTTCCCACCAGTATTTTCATCAAAGGATGTGAAGGACAACTCCTTTCAAGGGTTTCCTACAATCTTAATCAACAAACACATTAGAGAAATTCACATTTAAGTGATTTCTGAATGTTCAAATATTTTGTTAATGGAACAAAACAATTTGTCCATCAACCACACAAAGCCATTCAAGGCCAAAACATTTTCCAAAAATTTTCCAGCCTTTCAAAAAGAATTTTCCAAAGTCATTTCTTTTCAAGGAAAAATTGCAAAACAAATTTAAAAAAACAATTTTCCAAGAATTTTATAACTTTCAAAATAGCTTCTCAGAGCCAAAAGTATCTTAGGAACAAATCGAAATAATTTTAAAAATACTTTCCTTGATTTTAAAAATATTCCCAAAAACTTTTCAAAGGAATTTTCAAAGAGGAATAATTTCTAAATCATTTTCAAGGTTATAAAATCCTTTTAAAAATCCCAAAACAATTTTTAAAATTCGGACTGGATTTTTTAAGATACTTCCAAAGACAGATTAATTATAAATGCTTTTCAAAACATTTTTCAAAATTCAAATCCTTTCAAAAAAAAATCACAGTTCTTCAAAACACCCACCAATCTCTTTCCCTCCCTCAAGCATGGCTCCTTCAGATTTTAAATCCTTCAGCCAAGCTCTTAAAAGAGATAAATGAGGGATTGAGATGAAGAGTGTTTGTTTGGAACAAAGCCAAAGAAAGAACTTCATCTTTAGAAATCGATTAATCCAAAAACAGATGAAGTCTTTTGTTCCATTTCCTCCCTTAAGCTTTGTTCTTTGAATCTCACATCAAGATCAGAACCAAAGCTTATACATGGAAGAAAAGAAACCAAAAAACGAATGAACTTTGCTTATCCTCTTCAAGGAATCCTTGGACTAAGCAAAGAACACAAAGATAAAATCAAAAGATTTTTCAAACTTAAAACCAACTTTCATTCTCTCTCCCTCCCTTAAGCATAGGCATATACAGACATAAAATCTGTCATCCAAGCTTTTCATAAGAAGAAAAAGGGAAGAGAGAAGAAAGATTTGAAACCAGAACATAATAAATTGTTTTTGAAGAAACAAAGAGGAATAAAACCCAAATAGCTTAAGAAATCATTTTCTTTAAAATATTGAAAGAAAATAACAATCTATCTCTCTTCCTCTTGCTATGGACGCAGTACACCTTCCAGTCCATCAACAGAGCTCAAACACAAGAATGAGATGAGAGAATCATCGATTTGAAAAGATAAAAAAGAACAAGAAGTGAGTTCATCCCAAGAGAGCAACCTGGCTCTGATACCATAAAGTATTTTATGAGAACTGAACTCACTTCAACAAAAGGAAGAGACAACCAACTTGTGGTTGAATCGTCTTAACAAATAAAGAAAGAGTTTAAGTGAGAGTATTTGACAAAAGATTAACAAGTAATGGTCTGCCTTAAAGCTAGACACAAATTGTGTAACTTAATCTCTCTACATTGCAATAAATTAATTATGCATAAGTAAAGTAGAAGAAGCTACAAAAAATGGATTCAATACTTGTGTGTTCTTATTAATATTCTGTGTGTTATTTACAAGAGATAAGCCTTTATTTATAGGCAAAGAATCGATTTACAAGGTGAGGGAGAGGGAGAGCAACTAACAGCTCTATCATCTGATGTAAGCACGAGGGTGGATATGGAGCAAGAAGGCTGGTTGTTCAACGCTCTCCTTCAAGCTAGGTGATGGTCGAATGATGCGAGTGATATGGAATCAAGCCAACTGGTTGTTCAACTCTCTTTGGCTGGATCGGTTGATGGAATGGATTGAAGACGCCACAAAGCCTTATGGATCTAAGCTTTGATAAGTCAAGATTTGCTCAAGGTCGATATTACACACGAACTCAAGACTTCAAAAGGGTTTTCAAAGATGAAAAGCTCCGGTTTCTTTATTGATATGAGTTGTAAAGATACACGGCTGCTCTAGAGGCCTTATAAACAAACGATGCAGCTTTGCCCTACTTGGGGACTTGAAGCAAATTACAAGAATTACAAGTACTGAAAAGAAAACTAACTTAACCGAATTACAAAGCTAATGAACTACTAAACCGAAATAACTAATTGAACTACTTAGTCGACCTGAAAACAAAACAAGAGCACACGGTTAGTTTAATTGAATTTGAAGTAAACCATACCTTGATTGATTGAACCGTGTGTGATTGAAGTGCAGCGTTTCATTTAGCTTGGATGCTGAATAAGGAAACTCCATGCTCTTGTCGAATTGAGAACAATGGCCAAGTCTTATGCACTTCTTCTTCATGATCATGTGGACCGACTTGGATGTGATAAGCTTCTATACAAGCTGCTGCTTCTTTCTTTTGAGCTTGAACCGTGTCTTGCTGATCTTCACTTAGCTGTTCTTCAGTGATGTTGAGCGTGCTCAGCTGGTCCGTGATACTCTCCAAGCTCTGGTTGTTGAATAAGCTTGCTACTCCAAGGTTGAAGCTCTCACGCATGTCTCTAGTTCCGGATCTTGTTCTTGGAGCTTGCCTCATGATGGGAATGGGTTGGTTGGTTCCTAGTTCCTCATCATCCCCTCCCCCTTGCGAAGATTCTGTCCTCAGAATTGTCTCATCTGCATCAAAGGGAGATAAATCAGAAACATTAAATGTATGAGAAATTTTAAACTCACCTGGCAGATCAATGTGATACGCATTGTCATTTATTTTCTTCAGGACTTTGAAGGGACCATCTCCTCGTGGTGATAGCTTAGATTTTCTTTCATTTGGAAACCGTTCTGTCCTCATGTGTAGCCAAACCCAATCTCCTTCTTCAAAGGTGACCTTCTTGCGTTTCTTGTTCACATACTCCTCGGTTTGCTTGTTCTTCTTCTCTATGTTTCTCTAACTTTCTCATGGATCTTCTTGACAAACTCGGCCTTCTCCACTCCATCTTGGCTAATCATCTGTTCTTTGTGTTCCAAAGGCATAAGATCTAGTGGAGTATTTGGTTTAAAACCATAGACAACTTCAAAAGGAGAGAGTTTAGTAGTAGAGTGTGGCACACGATTATAAGCAAACTCAATGAAAGGTAAACAATCAAGCCAATTCCTTAAGTTTTTACCAACCGTAGCCCTTAAAAGGGTTGAGAGAGTGCGGTTGACAACTTCAGTTTGTCCATCTGTTTGTGGATGGCAAGTTGTTGAGAAGAGAAGCTTTGTGCCTAGCTTCCTCCATAGTGTTCTCCAAAAGTGGCTTAGAAACTTGGTGTCTCGGTCTGACACTATGGTGCGGGGAATGCCATGGTACTTCACCACCTCCTTGAAGAACAAATCAGCTATTTGCGTAGCATCATTGGTCTTGTTGCATGGGATGAAGTGAGCCATCTTCGAGAATCGATCCACAACAACAAAGATCGAATCCTTCCTCCTTATGCTCGGCAATCCTAAGACAAAGTCCATAGAAACATCTACCCATGGCATGTTAGGAATAGGTAATGGAGTATACAAACCATGTGGATGTGACCTGGATTTAGCTCGTAGGCATGTGATGCACTTAGCACAGAAGCGCTCCACATCTCTCCTTAAGCGTGGCCAAAAGAAATGCTCCATCACAATGCTTAACGTTTTGTCAATTCCGAAATGCCCCATGAGACCTCCTCCGTGTGCTTCCCTTAGTATTAGATCACGCATTGATCCTTGTGGAATGCACAACCTCTTATCCCTGAAAAGAAAACCATCTTGCAAATAGAATGGACCTATTGCGCCTTTGTTGCACAGTTGGATGGTGTCTTTGAAGTCGGGATCATCTTGGTATAGGTCTTTGATGTGCTCAAAACCCAAAACCTTGGCCTCCATTGTAGCTATCAGGGCATGCCTCCTTGAAAGTGCATCAGCTACAATGTTTTCTTTCCCCTTCTTGTACTTAATGACATAGGGAAACGTCTCCACAAATTGAAGCCACCTTGCGTGTCTCTTCTTAAGTGATGTTTGGCCTCTTAAGTACTTTAGAGTCTCATGATCTGTATGAATAACAAACTCTTTAGATAATAAGTAATGTTGCCAAGTTTCGAGAGACCTTACAAGCGCATATAGCTCCTTGTCATAAGTAGGATAGTTTAGTGAAGCTCCATGAAGCTTTTCACTAAAGAATGCCACCGGTTTGCCTCCTTGAGTTAGAACAGCTCCAATTCCTGTTCCTGAAGCATCACATTCAATCTCAAATGTTTTATCAAAGTCAGGCAAACACAAAACCGGTGATTGGATCAAACGATCCTTGAGCTTCTGAAAAGCTTGTTCTTGTTCTTCTCCCCATTTGAATGCAACGTCTTTCTTGATAACTGATGTTAATGGGGCTGCAATGGTGCTAAAGTCTCGGACAAACCGCCTATAGAAGCTGGCTAGCCCATGGAAACTTCTCACATGTCCTATGGTTGTTGGTGTTGGCCAATCTCGGATTGCTTTGATCTTTTCCTCATCTACTTGCAAACCCTGAGAACTTACAACAAAACCTAGGAAAACTACTTGATCAGTACAGAAGGTACACTTCTTGAGGTTGGCGTATAGGCCTTCTACTCTCAGAGTGTTTAAAACCTTCTCAAGATGGATCAAATGATCCGATAAGCAAGTGCTGTATATAAGAATATCATCAAAGTAAACAACAACAAACTTACAAATGTATGCTCTTAGCACGTGATTCATGAGTCTCATGAATGTACTTGGAGCATTGGTGAGTCCAAATGGCATGACTAGCCATTCGTATAAGCCTCTCTTGGTCTTAAAGGCTGTCTTCCATTCATCACCTTCCTTCATTCGAACTTGATGATAGCCGCTCTTAAGATCAATCTTTGAAAAGATTGTGGCTCCACTTAGTTCATCTAGCATGTCATCAAGGCGTGGTATTGGATGCCTATACTTGATTGTGATGTTGTTTATAGCTCGGCAATCCACACACATCCTCCAGGTTCCATCCTTCTTTGGCACCAACAAGACTGGCACGGCACAAGGACTTAAACTCTCCCGGATGTATCCTTTTGACATTAACTCTTGGACTTGCTTCTCTAGCTCCTTAGACTTCTGGATTAACTCTATACGCAGGTCTGTTAGGCAATGGAGCTCCGGGAATAAGATCTATCTGATGCTCAATGCCTCGGACTGGAGGTAAACCAGCTGGAATCTCATCAGGAAACACATCTCCGAATTGCTTGAGAAGCTCTTTAACTTCGGTTGGCAGCTCCGAATCTATTGGACCTGAAAGCAAACATTCTCTAAAGACCATTAGTAGCACCTGTGTTTTGCAATCAATAGCTTTACAAACCGAAGTTGGAGTAATAAACAAGTTGGTCTTACGAGCCTTGTTTATTTGGTTCATGGATTTTTGCATTTCAAACACTTCTTGTGGTGTAAGAGGAGCTAAGTTGTGCTTGCGGTTGTTATGGCTGAATGAGTAGAAATTAGTTCGCCCATGGTGAAGAGTATCCTTGTCATATTGCCAAGGTCTTCCCAATAAGAGATGTCCAGCCTCCATTGGAACCACATCGCATTTAACTTCATCCGTGTACTTGCCTACACTGAAAGGCACGGATACTTGCTCTCCAATCTTCAACACCGTGTCATCATTTAGCCATTTCAATCGGTATGGCTTGGGGTGCTTAGTTGTCTTGAGACCTAACTTATCAACAAGATACTTGCTAGCCACGTTAGTGCAAGAACCACCATCAATAATCAAGCTACATACCTTTGATTGTATGTTGCATCTTGTGTGAAAGATGTTCTCTCTTTGCACGGTTTCAGGTTCAAACATGGCACTAAGAGCTCTCCTTGTAACCAATATCTCTCCCACTTCAGGATAGTCGGTTATTTCTCCTTCAGAATCAGTTGGTTCTGGCTCTTGTTCATCTTCAGTCTCATACTCTCCTTGGTCGTTGATCAGCATCACACGACGGTTTGGGCATTCATTGGCATAATGTCCTTTGCCCTGACACTTAAAACAGGTTATATCACGATTCTTCTTAGGTCTAGGAGTACCTGAATCTGTTTTAGTGGTTTGGATGTCTCGGCCTTGTCCTTCTTGAACCGATCATCAGCTACTTGTGTCTTGCCCTTGTCATACGTCTTTTGATTGGGCTGACTCCAAGTATTCTTGTTGCGTGGAGTGGAGGCTATCTTCCTCTTGATTTGTTGTTCAGCTTGAGTAGCAAAGTGCATCAGCGTCAAAGTCTCCATACACTTGTCTCTCCACTTTCCTTGCAATGCGGTCTTGAAGTCCATCAACGAACTGAGCCATGAGTGTCTCATCTGGTGCCTGAACTTCTAACCGGTTCTTGACAACTTCAAACTCCTCAAAGTATTCCTCAACTGACCTGTTTCCCTGAGAAAGACTTCGAAAACGTTTGTGTAAGTCTCGGTAATAGTATGTAGGCACATACCTCTTTCTGAGCATAGCTCTCATGTCATCCCATTGGTTGACTTGCCCACGCCTAAGCCTCCTTCTTTCAGAGACTTCACGATCCCACCATGTTAGAGCATTGCCCGTGAGTTGAGCAGCTGCTAGTGCGACCTTCTTTCCCTCGGAGTATTGATAGTAATCATAGATATACTCCATTCTTCTTTCCCAGTCAATGTATGCATCAGGGTCCACCTTGCCTGCAAAAGTAGGAGGTTTCAACTTGATGTCTTTACCACCTTGCCATGGATTGTCATCATCATGGTCTCGTCTTTGGTTCCTGTGAACAACTCGGCGTCGCCCATTTGGCTGTTCATCTTGCCTAGGACCTTCCTCCTGATCGGCATCATCCTCCAAGCTTGGCATGTCACTGTCAGTGTCTCCATCATCAGCTTGGTTCCTTGGTTGATGTCGCCGTGGACCTTGTCCATTGTGTGCGTGAGCTTGTGGAAGTAATTGCTCCATCACATTCATGCGATCGCTGATGCTCCTTATTGCGTCAAGGAGTTGTTGTGACGTTGGTTGAGGTTGCTCTTGGTTGTCTCCCATTGCCTACACACAAGTAACAAACAAGATCAAATGCAAAAGGAAAAGAAACAAAGAAAGGAAATAACAAAAAGGAAAAGTGCAATGCAAGAAACCAACTAATCGCAACACAAGACAAAAAGGAGGAATCGAAACAAGCAAAATGGAAATATCAAACTAACAAAAGGCAAAGTTCAAGTTCGGTTTTGACTACAAGGAGGCAAGACCAAATTCGAACAAACAAACAAGTGCAATATGAAAATTCTTTTTTTTTTTGTCAAAGTTCTAATATGGCAAGTATGGAGGGTTTCTACTATCGACCTAATGCAAACAAACCAAAGAAAGCAGGCGGCGGCTATGGATTCCTAGAGGTAAACAACTCGATGGTTACTCCTAAGATCACAAACAAACCACAGCAATCAAAGTCCACACAAGCAATCGATCCAACCTTTTTTTTTTTTTTTTTAATATATATGAATGCAACAAGAAAGAAATAATGAAAGATCAAAAACGATTTTTATGGTTTTTCTAAGATGCGGAAACAAAGAAACAAAACTCAAAGAACTAACAAAGAGCAGAAAGGAAAATCGTTTCAAGGATAGATATCACCTTGAATCAAGAACCTTTCGGCTCTGATACCAAAATGATGTAAGCACGAGGGTGGATATGGAGCAAGAAGGCTGGTTGTTCAACGCTCTCCTTCAAGCTAGGTGATGGTCGAATGATGCGAGTGATATGGAATCCAACTGGTTGTTCAACTCTCTTTGGCTGGATCGGTTGTTGGATGGAGGATTGAAGACGCCACAAAGCCTTATGGATCTAGCTTTGATGATAAGATTCAAGTGCTCAAGTCGATATTACACACGAACTCAAGACTTCAAAAGGGTTTTCAAAGATGAAAAGCTCCGGTTTCTTTATTGATATGAGTTGTAAAGATACACGGCTGCTCTAGAGGCCATATAAACAAACCGATGCAGCTTTGCCCTACTTGGGGACTTGAAGCAAATTACAAGAATTACAAGTACTGAAAAGAAAACTAACTTAACCGAATTACAAAGCTAATGAACTACTAAACCGAAATAACTAATTGAACTACTTAGTCGACCTGAAAACAAAACAAGAGCACACGGTTAGTTTAATTGAATTTGAAGTAAACCATACCTTGATTGATTGAACCGTGTTTGATTGAAGTGCAGCGTTTCATTTAGCTTGGATGCTGAATAAGGAAACTCCATGCTCTTGTCGAATTGAGAACAATGGCCAAGTCTTATGCACTTCTTCTTCATGATCATGTGGACCGACTTGGATGTGATAAGCTTCTATACAAGCTGCTGCTTCTTTCTTTTGAGCTTGAACCGTGTCTTGCTGATCTTCACTTAGCTGTTCTTCAGTGATGTTGAGCGTGCTCAGCTGGTCCGTGATACTCTCCAAGCTCTGGTTGTTGAATAAGCTTGCTACTCCAAGGTTGAAGCTCTCACGCATGTCTCTAGTTCCGGATCTTGTTCTTGGAGCTTGCCTCATGATGGGAATGGGTTGGTTGGTTCCTAGTTCCTCATCATCATCTCAGCCATTCATTTACTTGAATGAATCCTAGCCCTTTATTTCAAATTCCTTCTAGAAGACTTTTGGAGTCACATGTGTGTGGTCCAAAGGAGTGAAAGTGACAGCTCCTTCGTCCTTAAGTTCACATGTGACTCTTCCTTGTTTCTTCTTCCTCTTTGGCTCCAATATTCAAATTTGAATCTCCTTCTCTTCTAGAAGACCAATCCATGCCAATTAACTCTTCTTTGGGCTTGGATTACTTGTTCTTCTCCATCTTTCTTCACACATTCGGTTGGGCCTTTATTGGGCCTGTACGGACAGCCCACTACCTTACTTGTACGGACGGCCCAACTAGATGAGAGAGCATTCTCTCCATTCTTAGCTGCTAGCTCCATGGTGGTTCATACTTGACCACTTCTTCAACCGCAACTTGATGACTTCATTAGGCAATGCCTTGTTATGCAAGTCTTGAGTTTCCTTGTATCACAAGTCTTCATTACTTGCAACACACTTCATGACTTCACAGCCTCCTTTTCTTGTATACACATGGTTTGATCACTTCTTTGGTGTCTTGGCCATGTGTTACTTCTTCTTGAGGTTTGATTGTGCTTTGACTCAACTCCTCTTCCTCAGTTTGATGTGGAGATGCTTGGCCTTCACTTCATGTTTGGCCTTCTCATCTCCTCTACTCTAATATCGCGTTCTATCTTTATAAGAAGTTTTGCGAAAATAGTTTTGTTTAGAAACCTCATAGGACATTTTTTGGACGCCAAATATGCTATCTAAGCTTTTATAAGGTACATATTAAAGTGCTCTTTTGGAACACAAAGTTGTATCAAATGCTTCGCGTTCTATCTTTATAAGAAGTTTTGCGAAAATTGTTTTGTTTAGAAACCTCATAGGACATTTTTTGGACGCCAAATATGCTATCTAAGCTTTTATAAGGTACACATTAAAGTGCTCTTTTGGAACACAAACTTTATCCCATGCTTCGTGTTCTATCGTTATAAAAGGTTTTGGGAAAATAGTTTTGTTTAGAAACCTCATATGACATTTTTGGACCACAAATATGCTATCTAAGCTTTTATAAGGTACACATTAAAAAGTGCTCTTTTGGAACACAAATTTGTATCCCATGCTTCGCGTTCTATCTTTATAAGAAGATTTGCGAAAATAGTTTTGTTTACAAACCTCATAGGACAATTTTTGGACCCCAAATATGCTATATAAGCTTTTATAAGGTACACATTAAAGTGCTCTTTTGGAACACAAACTTGTATCCCATGCTTTCGTGTCTATCGTTATTAAAAGTTTTGCGCAAATAGTTTTGTTTAGAAACCTCTTATGACATTTTTGGACCCCAAATATGCTATCTAAGATTTTATAAGGTACACATTAAAGTGCTCTTTTGGAACACAAACTTGTATCCCATGCTTCGCGTTCTATCGTTATAAGAAGTTTTATGAAAATAGTTTTGTTTAGAAACCTCATATGACATTTTTTGGACCCCAAATATGCTATATAAGCTTTTATAAGGTACACATTAAAGTGCTCTTTTGGAACACAAACTTGTATCCCATGCTTCGCGTTCTGTCTTTATAAGAAGTTTTGCGAAGATAGTTTTGTTTAGAAACCTCATAGGACATTTTTTGGACGCCAAATATGCTATCTAAGCTTTTATAAGGTACACATTAAAGTGCTCTTTTGGAACACAAACTTGTATCCCATGCTTCGCGTTCTATCTTTATAAGAAGTTTTGCGAAAATAGTTTTGTTTAGAAACCTCATAGGACATTTTTTGGACGCCAAATATGCTATCTAAGCTTTTATAAGGTACACATTAAAGTGCTCTTTTGGAACACAAACTTGTATCCCATGCTTCGTGTTCTATCGTTATAAAAAGTTTTGTGAAAATAGTTTTGTTTAGAAACCTCTTATGACATTTTTGGACCCCAAATATGCTATCTAAGATTTTATAAGGTACACATTAAAGTGCTCTTTTGGAACACAAACTTGTATCCCATGCTTCGCGTTCTATCTTTATAAGAAGATTTGTGAAAATAGTTTTGTTTACAAACCTCATAGGACATTTTTTGGACGCCAAATATGCTATCTAAGCTTTTATAAGGTACACATTAAAGTGGTCTTTTGGAACACAAACTTGTATCCCATGCTTCGTATTCTATCGTTATAAAAAGTTTTGCGCAAATAGTTTTGTTTAGAAACCTCTTATGACATTTTTGGACCCCAAATATGCTATCTAAGCTTTTATCAGGTACACATTAAAGTGCTCTTTTGGAACACAAACTTGTATCCCATGCTTCGCGTTCTATCGTTATAAGAAGTTTTATGAAAATAGTTTTGTTTAGAAACCTCATATGACATTTTTTGGACCCCAAATATGCTATATAAGCTTTTATAAGGTACACATTAAAGTGCTCTTTTGGAACACAAACTTGTATCCCATGCTTCGCGTTCTATCTTTATAAGAAGTTTTGCGAAAATAGTTTTGTTTACAAACCTCATAGGACATTTTTTGGACGCCAAATATGCTATCTAAGCTTCTATAAGGTACACATTAAAGTGCTCTTTTGGAACACAAACTTGTATCCCATGCTTCGTGTTCTATCGTTATAAAAAGTTTTGCGAAAATAGTTTTTAGAAACCTCTTATGACATTTTTGGACCCCAATATGCTATCTAAGCTTTTATAAGGTACACATTAAAGTGGTCTTTTGGAACACAAACTTGTATCCCAGGCTTCGTGTTCTATCGTTATTAAAAGTTTTGCGCAAATAGTTTTGTTTAGAAACCTCTTATGACATTTTTGGACCCCAAATATGCTATCTAAGCTTTTATAAGGTACACATTAAAGTGCTCTTTTGGAACACAAACTTGTATCCCATGCTTCGCGTTCTATCGTTATAAGAAGTTTTATGAAATAGTTTTGTTTAGAAACCTCATATGACATTTTTGGACCCCAAATATGCTATATAAGTTATAAGGTACACATAAAGTGCTCTTTTGGAACACAAAGTTGTATCAAATGCTTCGCGTTCTATCTTTATAAGAAGTTTTGCGAAAATAGTTTTGTTTAGAAACCTCATAGGACATTTTTTGGACGCCAATATGCTATCTAAGCTTTTATAAGGTACATATTAAAGTGCTCTTTTGGAACCAAAGTTGTATCAAATGCGTCGCGTTCTATCTTTATAAGAAGTTTTGCGAAAATTGTTTTGTTTAGAAACCTCATAGGACATTTTTTGGACGCCAAATATGCTATCTAAGCTTTTATAAGGTACACATTAAAGTGCTCTTTTGGAACACAAACTTTATCCCATGCTTCGTGTTCTATCGTTATAAAAGGTTTTGGGAAAATAGTTTTGTTTAGAAACCTCATATGACATTTTTGGACCACAAATATGCTATCTAAGCTTTTATAAGGTACACATTAAAAAGTGCTCTTTTGGAACACAAATTTGTATCCCATGCTTCGCGTTCTATCTTTATAAGAAGATTTGCGAAAATAGTTTTGTTTACAAACCTCATAGGACAATTTTTGGACGCCAAATATGCTATCTAAGCTTTTATAAGGTACACATTAAAGTGGTCTTTTGGAACACAAACTTGTATCCCATGCTTCGTGTTCTATCGTTATTAAAAGTTTTGCGCAAATAGTTTTGTTTAGAAACCTCTTATGACATTTTTGGACCCCAAATATGCTATCTAAGATTTTATAAGGTACACATTAAAGTGCTCTTTTGGAACACAAACTTGTATCCCATGCTTCGCGTTCTATCGTTATAAGAAGTTTTATGAAAATAGTTTTGTTTAGAAACCTCATATGACATTTTTTGGACCCCAAATATGCTATATAAGCTTTTATAAGGTACACATTAATGTGCTCTTTTGGAACACAAACTTGTATCCCATGCTTCGCGTTCTGTCTTTATAAGAAGTTTTGCGAAGATAGTTTTGTTTAGAACCTCATAGGACATTTTTTGGACGCCAAATATGCTATCTAAGCTTTTATAAGGTACACATTAAAGTGCTCTTTTGGAACACAAACTTGTATCCCATGCTTCGCGTTCTATCTTTATAAGAAGTTTTGCGAAAATAGTTTTGTTTAGAAACCTCATAGGACATTTTTTGGACGCCAAATATGCTATCTAAGCTTTTATAAGGTACACATTAAAGTGCTCTTTTGGAACACAAACTTGTATCCCATGCTTCGTGTTCTAATCGTTATAAAAAGTTTTGTGAAAATAGTTTTGTTTAGAAACCTCTTATGACATTTTTGGACCCCAAATATGCTATCTAAGCTTTTATAAGGTACACATTAAAGTGCTCTTTTGGAACACAAACTTGTATCCCATTCTTCGCGTTCTATCTTTATAAGAAGATTTGCGAAAATAGTTTTGTTTACAAACCTCATAGGACATTTTTTGGACGCCAAATATGCTATCTAAGCTTTTATAAGGTACACATTAAAGTGGTCTTTTGGAACACAAACTTGTATCCCATGCTTCGTATTCTATCGTTATAAAAAGTTTTGCGCAAATAGTTTTGTTTAGAAACCTCTTATGACATTTTTGGACCCCAAATATGCTATCTAAGCTTTTATCAGGTACACATTAAAGTGCTCTTTTGGAACACAAACTTGTATCCCATGCTTCGCGTTCTATCGTTATAAGAAGTTTTATGAAAATAGTTTTGTTTAGAAACCTCATATGACATTTTTTGGACCCCAAATATGCTATATAAGCTTTTATAAGGTACACATTAAAGTGCTCTTTTGGAACACAAACTTGTATCCCATGCTTCGCGTTCTATCTTTATAAGAAGTTTTGCGAAAATAGTTTTGTTTACAAACCTCATAGGACATTTTTTGGACGCCAAATATGCTATCTAAGCTTCTATAAGGTACACATTAAAGTGCTCTTTTGGAACACAAACTTGTATCCCATGCTTCGTGTTCTATCGTTATAAAAAGTTTTGCGAAAATAGTTTTGTTTAGAAACCTCTTATGACATTTTTGGACCCCAAATATGCTATCTAAGCTTTTATAAGGTACACATTAAAGTGGTCTTTTGGAACACAAACTTGTATCCCAGGCTTCGTGTTCTATCGTTATTAAAAGTTTTGCGCAAATAGTTTTGTTTAGAAACCTCTTATGACATTTTTGGACCCCAAATATGCTATCTAAGCTTTTATAAGGTACACATTAAAGTGCTCTTTTGGAACACAAACTTGTATCCCATGCTTCGCGTTCTATCGTTATAAGAAGTTTTATGAAAATAGTTTTGTTTAGAAACCTCATATGACATTTTTTGGACCCCAAATATGCTATATAAGCTTTTATAAGGTACACATTAAAGTGCTCTTTTGGAACACAAACTTGTATCCCATGCTTCGCGTTCTGTCTTTATAAGAAGTTTTGCGAAGATAGTTTTGTTTAGAAACCTCATAGGACATTTAGTGGACGCCATTAAAGTAAGCTTTTGGAACACAAACTTGTATAAAATGCTTCGCGTTCTATCGTTATAAGAAGTTTTGCAAAAATAGTTTTGTTTAGAAACCTCATACGACATTTTTTGGTCCCCAAATATGCTATATAAGCTTTTATAAGGTACACATTAAAGTGCTCTTTTGGAACACAAACTTGTATCCCATGCTTCGCATTCTATCTTTATAAGAAGTTTTGCGAAAATAGTTTTGTTTAGAAACCTCATAGGACATTTTTTGGACGCCAAATATGCTATCTAAGCTTTTATATGGTACACATTAAAGTGCTCTTTTGGAACACAAACTTGTATCCCATGCTTCGTGTTCTATCGTTATAAAAAGTTTTGCGAAAATAGTTTTGTTTAGAAACCTCTTATGACATTTTTGGACCCCAAATATGCTATCT
This sequence comes from Isatis tinctoria, assembly GCA_010577795.1. Taxonomy (NCBI): domain Eukaryota; kingdom Viridiplantae; phylum Streptophyta; class Magnoliopsida; order Brassicales; family Brassicaceae; genus Isatis; species Isatis tinctoria. The sequence goes on along the minus strand of VHIU01000177.1, from coordinate 22,198 downwards.
AAGCTTTTATAAGTGATGTAAGAACGAGGGTGATTGATGGAGGAAAGAAGATTGGTTGTACAACTCTCTTCTTCTAACCGGTTGATGATCGAGTGGAAGGATATGGAATCAAGCTAGCTGGTTGTACAACGCTCTCTAGCTGGATCAGTGGATGAAGAATGGATTGAGGACGCCACAAGGCCTTATGGAACTAAGCCTTGATAAGTCGAGATGCTCAAGAACGATATGACACACGATCTTAAGGCTTCAAAGGATTTTCAAGATGAAAAACTCCGGGTTTGTTTATTGATCAAAGGTAAAAAATACACTGCTGCGCTAGAGGCCTTATAAAGAGAGCCGTGCAGCTTTGCCCTTCAAGGGGTCTTCGAAACAGATTACAATATCAACATAAATGCCTAACATAATGGCGAAAGCAAGTAAAAGGAAACTAAAGAAATCGACACAACATTGTCTAAGGAGAAAGGAAAGAAACAATAACACCACATAAAACAAACGGTTAGTTTGTGAATGATTGATATCAATTTGAATGATACTTACCTTAGGTGTGATTGCGTGAATGTAGACACTCTTTGATTGACGCGTTTTGTGAGTGTCCTTGGAGTGCACCGTTTTACTTAGGCGTGATGCTGAGTATGGAAACTCCTTGGTGCATGGGAAATAAGGGCCATGAAGTGCTCGTGAACTCTTCTTGCTCATCTCGTGGACCGACTTGAATATAATATGATTCGAATTTGTCCATTGATCCTCCTGGTTCCTTCTCTTGGGCTGAGCTCGGTTCTTTGCAGTTATCTTCTTCCCTTGGACCCTCATTGATGCTTAGTGTATCCAGTTGGTCCGTGATGCCTTCTAAGCCTTGGTGTGTGAATAAGCTGGCAACTCCTAAGTTAAAGCTTTCTCGCATTTCCCTTGTTCCAGAACGTGTGCGTGGAGCTTGCCTCATAACTGGTATGGATTGATCGGTTCCTAGTTCCTCATCATCCCCTCCCCCTTGCGAAGATTCTGTCCTCAGAATTGTCTCATCTGCATCAAAGGGAGATAGATCAGATACATTAAAAGTATGGGATATTTTAAACTCACCTGGCAGATCAATGTGATACGCATTGTCATTTATCTTCTTCAGGACTTTGAATGGACCATCTCCTCGTGGAGACAACTTGGACTTCCTCTCATTGGGAATCGTTCTGTCCTCATGTGTAGCCAAACCCAATCTCCTTCTTCAAAGGTAACCTTCTTGCGCTTCTTGTTCACATACTCCTCGGTTTGCTTGTTCTTCTTCTCTATGTTCTCTCTGACTTTTTCATGGATCTTCTTGACAAACTCAGCCTTCCCCACGCCATCTTGACTAACCATCTGTTCCTTGTGTTCTAAAGGCATAAGATCTAGTGGAGTATTTGGTTTAAATCCATAGACAACTTCAAAAGGAGAGAGTTTAGTAGTAGAGTGTGGCACACGATTATAAGCAAACTCAATAAAAGGTAAACAATCAAGCCAATTCCTTAAGTTTTTACCAACCGTAGCCCTTAAAAGGGTTGAGAGTGTGCGGTTGACAACTTCAGTTTGTCCATCTGTTTGTGGGTGGCAAGTTGTTGAGAAGAGAAGCTTTGTGCCTAGCTTCCTCCATAGTGTTCTCCAAAAGTGGCTTAGAAACTTGGTGTCTCGGTCTGACACTATGGTGCGTGGAATGCCATGGTACTTCACCACCTCCTTGAAGAACAAATCAGCTATTTGCGTAGCATCATTGGTCTTGTTGCATGGGATGAAGTGAGCCATCTTCGAGAATCGATCCACAACAACAAAGATCGAATCCTTCTTCCTTATGCTTGGCAATCCTAAGACAAAGTCCATAGAAACATCTACCCATGGCATGTTAGGAATAGGTAATGGAGTATACAAACCATGTGGATGTGACTTGGATTTAGCTCGGAGGCATGTGATACACTTAGCACAGAAGCGCTCCACGTCTCTCTTCAAGCGTGGCCAAAAGAAATGCTCCATAACAATGCTCAGTGTTTTATCAACTCCGAAATGCCCCATAAGGCCTCCTCCGTGTGCTTCCCTTAGTATTAGATCACGCATTGATCCTTGTGGAATGCACAACCTCTTATCCCTGAAAAGAAAACCATCTTGCAAATAAAATGGACCTATTGCGCCTTTGTTGCATAGTTGGATGGTGTCTTTGAAGTCGGGATCATCTTGGTATAGGTCTTTGATGTGCTCAAATCCCAAAACCTTGGCCTCCATTGTAGCTATCAGGGCATGCCTCCTTGAGAGTGCATCAGCTACAATGTTTTCTTTTCCCTTCTTGTACTTAATGACATAGGGAAATGTCTCCACGAATTGGAGCACCTTGCGTGTCTCTTCTTGAGTGATGTTTGGCCTCTTAGGTACTTTAGAGTCTCATGATCTGTATGAATAACAAACTCTTTAGATAATAAGTAATGTTGCCAAGTTTCAAGAGACCTTACAAGCGCATATAGCTCCTTGTCATAAGTAGGATAGTTTAGTGAAGCTCCATGAAGCTTTTCACTAAAGAATGCCACCGGTTTGCCTCCTTGAGTTAGAACAGCTCCAATCCCTGTTCCTGAAGCATCACACTCAATCTCAAATGTTTTATCAAAGTCAGGCAAACACAAAACCGGTGATTGAATCAAACGATCCTTAAGCTTTTGAAAAGCTTGCTCTTGTTCTTCTCCCCATTTGAAGGCAACGTCCTTCTTGATAACGGATGTTAGTGGGGCTGCAATGGTGCTAAAGTCTCGGACAAACCGCCTATAGAAGCTGGCTAGTCCATGGAAACTTCTCACATGTCCTATGGTTGTTGGTGTTGGCCAATCTCGGATTGCTTTGATCTTCTCCTCATCTACTTGCAAACCCTGAGAACTTACAACAAAACCTAGGAAAACTACTTGATCAGTACAGAAGGTACACTTCTTGAGGTTGGCGTATAGGCCTTCTACCCTCAGAGTGTTTAAAACCTTCTCAAGATGGATCAAATGATCCGATAAGCAAGTGCTGTATATAAGAATATCATCAAAGTAAACAACAACAAACTTACAAATGTATGCTCTTAGCACGTGATTCATGAGTCTCATGAATGTACTTGGAGCATTGGTGAGTCCAAATGGCATGACTAGCCACTCGTATAAGCCCCTCTTGGTCTTAAAGGCTGTCTTCCATTCATCACCTTCCTTCATTCTAACTTGATGGTAGCCGCTTTTAAGATCAATCTTTGAAAAGATTGTGGCTCCACTTAGTTCATCCAACATGTCATCAAGGCGTGGTATTGGATGCCTATACTTGATTGTGATGTTGTTTATAGCTCGGCAATCTACACACATCCTCCAAGTCCCATCCTTCTTTGGCACCAACAAGACTGGCACTGCACACGGACTTAGACTCTCCGGATGTAACCTTTTGACATCAACTCTTGGACTTGCTTCTCTAGCTCCTTGGACTCTTCAGGATTAACTCTATATGCAGGTCTGTTTGGTAATGGGGCTCCTGGAATAAGATCTATCTGATGCTCAATGCCTCGGACTGGAGGTAAACCAGCTGGAATCTCATCAGGAAACACATCTTCAAATCGCTTGAGAAGCTCCTTAACTTCGGTTGGCAGCTCCGAATCTATTGGACCTGAAAGCAAACAATCTCTAAAGACCATTAGTAGCACCTGTGTTTTGCAATCAATAGCCTTCATAACAGAAGTAGGTGTAATGAACAAGTTGGTTTTACGAGCTTTGTTCACTTGGTTCATGGTCTTCTGCATTTCAAAGACTTCTTGTGGTGTTAATGGCGCCAAATTGTGCTTGCGGTTGTTGTGAGTGAAGGAATAGAAGTTGGTACGGCCATGGTGCAAAGTGTCCTTGTCGTATTGCCAAGGTCTTCCCAGCAAGAGATGCCCAGCTTCCATTGGTACCACATCACATTTCACCTCATCCGTATACTTGCCTATACTGAAGGGTACGGATACTTGCTCTCCAATCCTTAACACCGTGTCATCATTTAGCCATTTCAGTCGGTATGGCTTGGGGTGCTTAGTTGTCTTGAGACCTAACTTATCAACAAGATACTTGCTAGCCACGTTAGTGCAAGAACCTCCATCAATAATTAAGCTACATACCTTTGATTGTATGTTGCATCTTGTGTGAAAGATGTTCTCTCTTTGCACGGTTTCAGGTTCAAACATGGCACTAAGAGCTCTCCTTGTGACCAATATCTCTCCCACTTCAGGATAATCGGTTATTTCTCCTTCAGAGTCAGTTGGTTCTGGCTCTTGTTCATCTTCGGTCTCATACTCTCCTTGGTCGTTGATCAGCATCACACGACGGTTTGGGCACTCATTGGCATAATGTCCTTTGCCCTGACACTTAAAACAGGTTATATCACGATTCTTTTTGGGTCTAGGAGTACCTGAATCTGTTTTAGCGGTTTTGGATGTCTCGGCTTTGTCTTTCTTGAACCGATCATCAGCTACTTGTGTCTTTCCCTTGTCATATGTCTTTTGATTGGACTGACTCCAAGTATTCTTGTTGCGTGGAGTGGAGGCTATCTTCCTCTTGATTTGTTGTTCAGCTTGAGTAGCAAAGTGCATCAACTCGTCAAAGTCTCCATACACTTGTCTCTCCACTTTCCTTGCAATGCGGTCTTGAAGCCCATCAACAAACTGAGCCATGAGTGTCTCATCTGGTGCCTGAACTTCTAACCGGTTCTTGACAACTTCAAACTCCTCAAAGTATTCCTCAACTGACCTGTTTCCCTGAGAAAGACTTCGAAAACGTTTGTGTAAGTCTCGATAATAGTATGTAGGCACATACCTTTTGCGTAGCATTGCTCGCATGTCGTCCCATTGGTTGACTTGGCCTCTCCTAAGCCTCCTTCTCTCAGAAACTTCTCTATCCCACCAAGTTAATGCATTGCCCGTGAGTTGAGCTGCTGCCAATGCGACTTTCTTCCCCTCGGAGTATTGATAGTAATCATAGATATACTCCATTCTTCTCTCCCAATCTATGTAAGCATCGGGGTCTACCTTGCCTGCAAAGGTAGGTGGTTTAAGTTTGATATCCTTACCACCTTGCCATGGATTGTCATCATCATGGTCTCGTCTTGGGTTCCTATTGACAACTCGGCGTCGTCCATTGGTTGCTCATCTCGCCTAGGACCTTCTTCATTGTCAGCATCATCCTCCAAGCTTGGCATGTCACTGTCAGTGTCATCTTCAGCTCGGTTCCTTGGTTGATGTCGAGGCTGACCTTGTCCATTGTGTGCGTGAGCTTGCGGAAGCAGTTGCTCCATCACATTCATGCGATCGCTGATGCTCCTTATTGCATCAAGGAGTTGTTGTGTCGTGGGTTGGGGTTGTTCTTGGTTGTCTCCCATTGCCTACACACACTTAGCAAACAATCAAACGCAAAAGGGAATAGCAAAATGATAAAGTAAAAATCGTGCAAAGCAAGTAACAGGAGAATGCGAATCAAAAACAAAAGGAAAGATCGAAGCAAACAAAAAGGAAAGAACAAACGGACTAAATGGAAAAGTGCAAGTTTGGTTTCGACTACAAAGAGGCAAGACCAAATCGAACAAGTAAACAAATGCAATATGATATGTTTTTTTTTTTTTGTCAAAGTTCAAATATGGAAAGTGCGGGAAACCCTAAGACTAGTTGATCTATCAACCTAAGCCGCCGAAACCAAAGCTAACAATCCTAGGATGTTCAAGCAATGATAAAGACAACAGGGATGATTAATCTACTAATAGGAACGAATGATCATGCTTATGATTCTTTTTTTTTTTTTTTATATGAATAGATGCAACAAACGGATGCAGAAACTAAGAACTATGCGATTTTTATGGGCTTCTCTTAAGATGCGGAATTAAAACAAAGCAAATAAACAAAGTAAACAATGAGCAGAAAGGATAAATCGATGCAAGGATAGATACCACCTTGAATCTAGAACCTTTCGGCTCTGATACCAAAATGATGTAAGAACGAGGGTGATTGATGGAGGAAAGAAGATTGGTTGTACAACTCTCTTCTTCTAACCGGTTGATGATCGAGTGGAAGGATATGGAATCAAGCTAGCTGGTTGTACAACGCTCTCTAGCTGGATCAGTGGATGAAGAATGGATTGAGGACGCCACAAGGCCTTATGGAACTAAGCCTTGATAAGTCGAGATGCTCAAGAACGATATGACACACGATCTTAAGGCTTCAAAGGATTTTCAAGATGAAAAACTCCGGGTTTGTTATTGATCAAAGGTAAAAAATACACTGCTGCGCTAGAGGCCTTATAAAGAGAGCCGTGCAGCTTTGCCCTTCAAGGGGTCTTCGAAACAGATTACAATATCAACATAAATGCCTAACATAATGGCGAAAGCAAGTAAAAGGAAACTAAAGAAATCGACACAACATTGTCTAAGGAGAAAGGAAAGAAACAATAACACCACATAAAACAAACGGTTAGTTTGTGAATGATTGATATCAATTTGAATGATACTTACCTTAGGTGTGATTGCGTGAATGTAGACACTCTTTGATTGACGCGTTTTGTGAGTGTCCTTGGAGTGCACCGTTTTACTTAGGCGTGATGCTGAGTATGGAAACTCCTTGGTGCATGGGAAATAAGGGCCATGAAGTGCTCGTGAACTCTTCTTGCTCATCTCGTGGACCGACTTGAATATAATATGATTCGAATTTGTCCATTGATCCTCCTGGTTCCTTCTCTTGGGCTGAGCTCGGTTCTTTGCAGTTATCTTCTTCCCTTGGACCCTCATTGATGCTTAGTGTATCCAGTTGGTCCGTGATGCCTTCTAAGCCTTGGTGTGTGAATAAGCTGGCAACTCCTAAGTTAAAGCTTTCTCGCATTTCCCTTGTTCCAGAACGTGTGCGTGGAGCTTGCCTCATAACTGGTATGGATTGATCGGTTCCTAGTTCCTCATCATCCCCTCCCCCTTGCGAAGATTCTGTCCTCAGAATTGTCTCATCTGCATCAAAGGGAGATAGATCAGATACATTAAAAGTATGGGATATTTTAAACTCACCTGGCAGATCAATGTGATACGCATTGTCATTTATCTTCTTCAGGACTTTGAATGGACCATCTCCTCGTGGAGACAACTTGGACTTCCTCTCATTTGGGAATCGTTCTGTCCTCATGTGTAGCCAAACCCAATCTCCTTCTTCAAAGGTAACCTTCTTGCGCTTCTTGTTCACATACTCCTCGGTTTGCTTGTTCTTCTTCTCTATGTTCTCTCTGACTTTTTCATGGATCTTCTTGACAAACTCAGCCTTCCCCACGCCATCTTGACTAACCATCTGTTCCTTGTGTTCTAAAGGCATAAGATCTAGTGGAGTATTTGGTTTAAATCCATAGACAACTTCAAAAGGAGAGAGTTTAGTAGTAGAGTGTGGCACACGATTATAAGCAAACTCAATAAAAGGTAAACAATCAAGCCAATTCCTTAAGTTTTTACCAACCGTAGCCCTTAAAAGGGTTGAGAGTGTGCGGTTGACAACTTCAGTTTGTCCATCTGTTTGTGGGTGGCAAGTTGTTGAGAAGAGAAGCTTTGTGCCTAGCTTCCTCCATAGTGTTCTCCAAAAGTGGCTTAGAAACTTGGTGTCTCGGTCTGACACTATGGTGCGTGGAATGCCATGGTACTTCACCACCTCCTTGAAGAACAAATCAGCTATTTGCGTAGCATCATTGGTCTTGTTGCATGGGATGAAGTGAGCCATCTTCGAGAATCGATCCACAACAACAAGATCGAATCCTTCTTCCTTATGCTTGGCAATCCTAAGACAAAGTCCATAGAAACATCTACCCATGGCATGTTAGGATAGGTAATGGAGTATACAAACCATGTGGATGTGACTTGGATTTAGCTCGGAGGCATGTGATACACTTAGCACAGAAGCGCTCCACGTCTCTCTTCAAGCGTGGCCAAAAGAAATGCTCCATAACAATGCTCAGTGTTTTATCAACTCCGAAATGCCCCATAAGGCCTCCTCCGTGTGCTTCCCTTAGTATTAGATCACGCATTGATCCTTGTGGAATGCACAACCTCTTATCCCTGAAAAGAAAACCATCTTGCAAATAAAATGGACCTATTGCGCCTTTGTTGCATAGTTGGATGGTGTCTTTGAAGTCGGGATCATCTTGGTATAGGTCTTTGATGTGCTCAAATCCCAAAACCTTGGCCTCCATTGTAGCTATCAGGGCATGCCTCCTTGAGAGTGCATCAGCTACAATGTTTTCTTTTCCCTTCTTGTACTTAATGACATAGGGAAATGTCTCCACGAATTGGAGCACCTTGCGTGTCTCTTCTTGAGTGATGTTTGGCCTCTTAGGTACTTTAGAGTCTCATGATCTGTATGAATAACAAACTCTTTAGATAATAAGTAATGTTGCCAAGTTTCAAGAGACCTTACAAGCGCATATAGCTCCTTGTCATAAGTAGGATAGTTTAGTGAAGCTCCATGAAGCTTTTCACTAAAGAATGCCACCGGTTTGCCTCCTTGAGTTAGAACAGCTCCAATCCCTGTTCCTGAAGCATCACACTCAATCTCAAATGTTTTATCAAAGTCAGGCAAACACAAAACCGGTGATTGAATCAAACGATCCTTAAGCTTTTGAAAAGCTTGCTCTTGTTCTTCTCCCCATTTGAAGGCAACGTCCTTCTTGATAACGGATGTTAGTGGGGCTGCAATGGTGCTAAAGTCTCGGAAAAACCGCCTATAGAAGCTGGCTAGTCCATGGAAACTTCTCACATGTCCTATGGTTGTTGGTGTTGGCCAATCTCGGATTGCTTTGATCTTCTCCTCATCTACTTGCAAACCCTGAGAACTTACAACAAAACCTAGGAAAACTACTTGATCAGTACAGAAGGTACACTTCTTGAGGTTGGCGTATAGGCCTTCTACCCTCAGAGTGTTTAAAACCTTCTCAAGATGGATCAAATGATCCGATAAGCAAGTGCTGTATATAAGAATATCATCAAAGTAAACAACAACAAACTTACAAATGTATGCTCTTAGCACGTGATTCATGAGTCTCATGAATGTACTTGGAGCATTGGTGAGTCCAAATGGCATGACTAGCCACTCGTATAAGCCCCTCTTGGTCTTAAAGGCTGTCTTCCATTCATCACCTTCCTTCATTCTAACTTGATGGTAGCCGCTTTTAAGATCAATCTTTGAAAAGATTGTGGCTCCACTTAGTTCATCCAACATGTCATCAAGGCGTGGTATTGGATGCCTATACTTGATTGTGATGTTGTTTATAGCTCGGCAATCTACACACATCCTCCAAGTCCCATCCTTCTTTGGCACCAACAAGACTGGCACTGCACACGGACTTAGACTCTCCCGGATGTAACCTTTTGACATCAACTCTTGGACTTGCTTCTCTAGCTCCTTGGACTCTTCAGGATTAACTCTATATGCAGGTCTGTTTGGTAATGGGGCTCCTGGAATAAGATCTATCTGATGCTCAATGCCTCGGACTGGAGGTAAACCAGCTGGAATCTCATCAGGAAACACATCTTCAAATCGCTTGAGAAGCTCCTTAACTTCGGTTGGCAGCTCCGAATCTATTGGACCTGAAAGCAAACAATCTCTAAAGACCATTAGTAGCACCTGTGTTTTGCAATCAATAGCCTTCATAACAGAAGTAGGTGTAATGAACAAGTTGGTTTTACGAGCTTTGTTCACTTGGTTCATGGTCTTCTGCATTTCAAAGACTTCTTGTGGTGTTAATGGCGCCAAATTGTGCTTGCGGTTGTTGTGAGTGAAGGAATAGAAGTTGGTACGGCCATGGTGCAAAGTGTCCTTGTCGTATTGCCAAGGTCTTCCCAGCAAGAGATGCCCAGCTTCCATTGGTACCACATCACATTTCACCTCATCCGTATACTTGCCTATACTGAAGGGTACGGATACTTGCTCTCCAATCCTTAACACCGTGTCATCATTTAGCCATTTCAGTCGGTATGGCTTGGGGTGCTTAGTTGTCTTGAGACCTAACTTATCAACAAGATACTTGCTAGCCACGTTAGTGCAAGAACCTCCATCAATAATTAAGCTACATACCTTTGATTGTATGTTGCATCTTGTGTGAAAGATGTTCTCTCTTTGCACGGTTTCAGGTTCAAACATGGCACTAAGAGCTCTCCTTGTGACCAATATCTCTCCCACTTCAGGATAATCGGTTATTTCTCCTTCAGAGTCAGTTGGTTCTGGCTCTTGTTCATCTTCGGTCTCATACTCTCCTTGGTCGTTGATCAGCATCACACGACGGTTTGGGCACTCATTGGCATAATGTCCTTTGCCCTGACACTTAAAACAGGTTATATCACGATTCTTTTTGGGTCTAGGAGTACCTGAATCTGTTTTAGCGGTTTTGGATGTCTCGGCTTTGTCTTTCTTGAACCGATCATCAGCTACTTGTGTCTTTCCCTTGTCATATGTCTTTTGATTGGACTGACTCCAAGTATTCTTGTTGCGTGGAGTGGAGGCTATCTTCCTCTTGATTTGTTGTTCAGCTTGAGTAGCAAAGTGCATCAACTCGTCAAAGTCTCCATACACTTGTCTCTCCACTTTCCTTGCAATGCGGTCTTGAAGCCCATCAACAAACTGAGCCATGAGTGTCTCATCTGGTGCCTGAACTTCTAACCGGTTCTTGACAACTTCAAACTCCTCAAAGTATTCCTCAACTGACCTGTTTCCCTGAGAAAGACTTCGAAAACGTTTGTGTAAGTCTCGATAATAGTATGTAGGCACATACCTTTTGCGTAGCATTGCTCGCATGTCGTCCCATTGGTTGACTTGGCCTCTCCTAAGCCTCCTTCTCTCAGAAACTTCTCTATCCCACCAAGTTAATGCATTGCCCGTGAGTTGAGCTGCTGCCAATGCGACTTTCTTCCCCTCGGAGTATTGATAGTAATCATAGATATACTCCATTCTTCTCTCCCAATCTATGTAAGCATCGGGGTCTACCTTGCCTGCAAAGGTAGGTGGTTTAAGTTTGATATCCTTACCACCTTGCCATGGATTGTCATCATCATGGTCTCGTCTTGGGTTCCTATTGACAACTCGGCGTCGTCCATTTGGTTGCTCATCTCGCCTAGGACCTTCTTCATTGTCAGCATCATCCTCCAAGCTTGGCATGTCACTGTCAGTGTCATCTTCAGCTCGGTTCCTTGGTTGATGTCGAGGCTGACCTTGTCCATTGTGTGCGTGAGCTTGCGGAAGCAGTTGCTCCATCACATTCATGCGATCGCTGATGCTCCTTATTGCATCAAGGAGTTGTTGTGTCGTGGGTTGGGGTTGTTCTTGGTTGTCTCCCATTGCCTACACACACTTAGCAAACAATCAAACGCAAAAGGGAATAGCAAAATGATAAAGTAAAAATCGTGCAAAGCAAGTAACAGGAGAATGCGAATCAAAAACAAAAGGAAAGATCGAAGCAAACAAAAAGGAAAGAACAAACGGACTAAATGGAAAAGTGCAAGTTTGGTTTCGACTACAAAGAGGCAAGACCAAATCGAACAAGTAAACAAATGCAATATGATATGTTTTTTTTTTTTTGTCAAAGTTCAAATATGGAAAGTGCGGGAAACCCTAAGACTAGTTGATCTATCAACCTAAGCCGCCGAAACCAAAGCTAACAATCCTAGGATGTTCAAGCAATGATAAAGACAACAGGGATGATTAATCTACTAATAGGAACGAATGATTATGCTTATGATTCTTTTTTTTTTTTTTTATATGAATAGATGCAACAAACGGATGCAGAAACTAAGAACTATGCGATTTTTATGGGCTTCTCTTAAGATGCGGAATTAAAACAAAGCAAATAAACAAAGTAAACAATGAGCAGAAAGGATAAATCGATGCAAGGATAGATACCACCTTGAATCTAGAACCTTTCGGCTCTGATACCAAAATGATGTAAGAACGAGGGTGATTGATGGAGGAAAGAAGATTGGTTGTACAACTCTCTTCTTCTAACCGGTTGATGATCGAGTGGAAGGATATGGAATCAAGCTAGCTGGTTGTACAACGCTCTCTAGCTGGATCAGTGGATGAAGAATGGATTGAGGACGCCACAAGGCCTTATGGAACTAAGCCTTGATAAGTCGAGATGCTCAAGAACGATATGACACACGATCTTAAGGCTTCAAAGGATTTTCAAGATGAAAAACTCCGGGTTTGTTTATTGATCAAAGGTAAAAAATACACTGCTGCGCTAGAGGCCTTATAAAGAGAGCCGTGCAGCTTTGCCCTTCAAGGGGTCTTCGAAACAGATTACAATATCAACATAAATGCCTAACATAATGGCGAAAGCAAGTAAAAGGAAACTAAAGAAATCGACACAACATTGTCTAAGGAGAAAGGAAAGAAACAATAACACCACATAAAACAAACGGTTAGTTTGTGAATGATTGATATCAATTTGAATGATACTTACCTTAGGTGTGATTGCGTGAATGTAGACACTCTTTGATTGACGCGTTTTGTGAGTGTCCTTGGAGTGCACCGTTTTACTTAGGCGTGATGCTGAGTATGGAAACTCCTTGGTGCATGGGAAATAAGGGCCATGAAGTGCTCGTGAACTCTTCTTGCTCATCTCGTGGACCGACTTGAATATAATATGATTCGAATTTGTCCATTGATCCTCCTGGTTCCTTCTCTTGGGCTGAGCTCGGTTCTTTGCAGTTATCTTCTTCCCTTGGACCCTCATTGATGCTTAGTGTATCCAGTTGGTCCGTGATGCCTTCTAAGCCTTGGTGTGTGAATAAGCTGGCAACTCCTAAGTTAAAGCTTTCTCGCATTTCCCTTGTTCCAGAACGTGTGCGTGGAGCTTGCCTCATAACTGGTATGGATTGATCGGTTCCTAGTTCCTCATCAATAAGGTACACATTAAAGTGCTCTTTTGGAACACAAACTTGTATCCCATGCTTCGCGTTCTATCTTTATAAGAAGATTTGTGAAAATAGTTTTGTTTACAAACCTCATAGGACATTTTTTGGACGCCAAATATGCTATCTAAGCTTTTATAAGGTACACATTAAAGTGGTCTTTTGGAACACAAACTTGTATCCCATGCTTCGTATTCTATCGTTATAAAAAGTTTTGCGCAAATAGTTTTGTTTAGAAACCTCTTATGACATTTTTGGACCCCAAATATGCTATCTAAGCTTTTATAAGGTACACATTAAAGTGCTCTTTTGGAACACAAACTTGTATCCCATGCTTCGCGTTCTATCGTTATAAGAAGTTTTAGGAAAATAGTTTTGTTTAGAAACCTCATATGACATTTTTTGGACCCCAAATATGCTATCTAAGCTTTTATAAGGTACACATTAAAGTGCTCTTTTGGAACACAAACTTGTATCCCATGCTTCGCGTTCTATCTTTATAAGAAGTTTTGCGAAAATAGTTTTGTTTACAAACCTCATAGGACATTTTTTGGACGCCAAATATGCTATCTAAGCTTCTATAAGGTACACATTAAAGTGCTCTTTTGGAACACAAACTTGTATCCCATGCTTCGTGTTCTATCGTTATAAAAAGTTTTGCGAAAATAGTTTTGTTTAGAAACCTCTTATGACATTTTTGGACCCCAAATATGCTATCTAAGCTTTTATAAGGTACACATTAAAGTGGTCTTTTGGAACACAAACTTGTATCCCATGCTTCGTGTTCTATCGTTATAAAAAGTTTTGCGCAAATAGTTTTGTTTAGAAACCTCTTATGACATTTTTGGACCACAAATCTGCTATCTAAGCTTTTATAAGGTACACATTAAAGTGCTCTTTTGGAACACAAACTTGTATCCCATGCTTGTTCTATCGTTATAAGAAGTTTTATGAAAATAGTTTTGTTTAGAAACCTTATATGACATTTTTTGGTCCCCAAATATGCTATATAAGCTTTTATAAGGTACACATTAAAGTGCTCTTTTGGAACAAAAACTTGTATCCCATGCTTCGCGTTCTATCTTTAGAAGAAGTTTTATGAAAATAGTTTTGTTTAGAAACCTTATATGACATTTTTTGGTCCCCAAATATGCTATATAAGCTTTTATAAGGTACACATTAAAGTGCTCTTTTGGAACAAAAACTTGTAACCCATGCTTCGCGTTCTATCTTTAGAAGAAGTTTTATGAAAATAGTTTTGTTTAGAAACCTCATAGGACATTTTTTGGACGCCAAATATGCTATCTAAGCTTTTATAAGGTACACATTAAAGTGCTCTTTTGGAACACAAACTTGTATCCCATGCTTCGTGTTCTATCGTTATAAAAAGTTTTGCGAAAATAGTTTTGTTTAGAAACCTTATATGACATTTTTTGGTCCCCAAATATGCTATATAAGCTTTTATAAGGTACACATTAAAGTGCTCTTTTGGAACAAAAACTTGTATCCCATGCTTCGCGTTCTATCTTTAGAAGAAGTTTTATGAAAATAGTTTTGTTTAGAAACCACATATGACATTTTTTGGACCCCAAATTTGCTATCTAAGCTTTTATAAGGTACACATTAAAGTGCTCTTTTGGAACACAAACTTGTATCCCATGCTTCGCGTTCTATCTTTATCAGAAGTTTTTCGAAAATAGTTTTGTTTAGAAACCTCATATGACATTTTTTGGTCCCCAAATATGCTATATAAGCTTTTATAAGGTACACATTAAAGTGCTCTTTTGGAACAAAAACTTGTATCCCATGCTTCGCGTTCTATCTTTAGAAGAAGTTTTATGAAAATAGTTTTGTTTAGAAACCACATATGACATTTTTTGGACCCCAAATTTGCTATCTAAGCTTTTATAAGGTACACATTAAAGTGCTCTTTTGGAACACAAACTTGTATCCCATGCTTCGCGTTCTATCTTTATAAGAAGTTTTTCGAAAATAGTTTTGTTTAGAAACCTCATATGACATTTTTTGGTCCCCAAATATGCTATATAAGCTTTTATAAGGTACACATTAAAGTGCTCTTTTGGAACACAAACTTGTATCCCATGCTTCGCGTTCTATCTTTATAAGAAGTTTTGCGAAAATTGTTTTGTTTAGAAACCTCATAGGACATTTTTTGGACGCCAAATATGCTATCTAAGCTTTTATAAGGTACACATTAAAGTGCTCTTTTGGAACACAAACATGTATCCCATGCTTCGTGTTATATCGTTATAAAAGGTTTTGAGAAAATAGTTTTGTTTATAAACCTCATATTACATTTTTGGACCACAAATATGCTATCTAAGCTTTTATAAGGTACACATTAAAGTGCACTTTTGGAACACAAACTTGTATCCCATGCTTCGCGTTCTATCTTTAGAAGAAGTTTTATGAAAATAGTTTTGTTTAGAAACCTCATATGACATTTTTGGACCCCAAATATGCTATCTAAGCTTTTATAAGGTACACATTAAAGTGCTCTTTTGGAACACAAACTTGTATCCCATGCTTCGCGTTCTATCTTTGTAAGAAGTTTTGCGAAAATAGTTTTGTTAAGAAACCTCATATGACATTATTTGGACCCCAAATATGCTATCTAAGCTTTTATAAGGTACACACTAAAGTGCTCTTTTGCGAAAATAGTTTTGTTTAGAAACCTGATATGACATTATTTGGACCCCAAATATGCTATCTAAGCTTTTATAAGGTACACACTAAAGTGCTCTTTTGGAACACAAACTTGTATCAAATGCTTCGCGTTCTATCGTTAGAAGAAGTTTTGCGAAAATAGTTTTGTTTAGAAACCTCATATGACATTTTTTGGTCCCCAAATATGCTATATAATCTTTTATAAGGTACACATTAAAGTGCTCTTTTGGAACAAAAACTTGTATCCCATGCTTCGCGTTCTATCTTTAGAAGAAGTTTTATGAAAATAGTTTTGTTTAGAAACCTCATATGACATTTTTGGACGCCAAATATGCTACCTAAGCTTTTATAAGGTACACATTAAAGTGCTCTTTTGGAACACAAACTTGTATCAAATGCTTCGCGTTCTATCGGTAGAAGAAGTTTTGCGAAAATAGTTTTGTTTAGAAACCTCATATGACATTTTTGGACCACAAATATGCCATCTAAGCTTTTATAAGGTACACATTAAAGTGCTCTTTTGGAACACAAACTTGTATCCCATGCTTCGCGTTCTATCTTTAGAAGAAGTTTTATGAAAATAGTTTTGTTTAGAAACCACATATGACATTTTTTGGACCCCAAATTTGCTATCTAGCTTTATAAGGTACACATTAAAGTGCTCTTTGGAACACAAAATTGTATCCATGCTTCGCGTTCTATCTTTGTAAGAAGTTTTGCGAAAATAGTTTTGGTAAGAAACCTCATATGACATTATTGGACCAAAATATGCTATCTAAGCGTTTATAAGGTACACACTAAAGTGCTCTTTTGCGAAAATAGTTTTGTTAAGAAACATCATATGACATTATTTGAACCCCAAATATGCTATCTAAGCTTTTATAAGGTACACACTAAAGTGCTCTTTTGGAACACAAACTTGTATCAAATGCTTCGCGTTATATCGTTAGAAGAAGTTTTACGAAAATAGTTTTGTTTAGAAACCTCATATGACATATTTTGGTCCCAAATATGCTATATATCTTTTATAAGGTACACATTAAAGTGCTCTTTTGGAACAAAAACTTGTATCCCATGCTTCGCGTTCTATCTTTAGAAGAAGTTTTATGAAAATAGTTTTGTTTAGAAACCTCATATGACATTTTTTGGACCCCAAATATGCTATCTAAGCTTTTATAAGGTACACATTAAAGTGCTCTTTTGGAACACAAACTTGTATCCCATGCTTCGGGTTCTATCTTTGTAAGAAGTTTTGCGAAAATAGTTTTGTTAAGAAACCTCATATGACATTATTTGGACCCCAAATATGCTATCTAAGCTTTTATAAGGTACACACTAAAGTGCTCTTTTGGAACACAAACTTGTATCAAAGCTTCGCGTTCTATCGTTAGAAGAAGTTTTGCGAAAATAGTTTTGTTAGAAATCTCATATGACATTTTTTGGTCCCCCAATATGCTATATAAGGTTTTATAAGGTACACCTTAAGTGCTCTTTTGGAACAAAAACTTGTATCCCATGCTTCGCGTTCTATCTTTAGAAGAAGTTTTATGAAAATAGTTTTGTTTAGAAACCTCATATGACATTTTTTGGACCCCAAATATGCTATCTAAGCTTTTATAAGGTACACATTAAAGTGCTCTTTTGCGAAAATAGTTTTGTTTAGAAACCTCATATGACATTATTTGGACCCCAAATATGCTATCTAAGCTTTTATAAGGTACACACTAAAGTGCTCTTTTGGAACACAAACTTGTATCAAATGCTTCGCGTTCTATCGTTAGAAGAAGTTTTGCGAAAATAGTTTTGTTTAGAAATCTCATATGACATTTTTTGGTCCCCCAATATGCTATATAAGCTTTTATAAGGTACACATTAAAGTGCTCTTTTGGAACAAAAACTTGTATCCCATGCTTCGCGTTCTATCTTTAGAAGAAGTTTTATGAAAATAGTTTTGTTTAGAAACCTCATATGACATTTTTTGGACCCCAAATATGCTATCTAAGCTTTTATAAGGTACACACTAAAGTGCTCTTTTGCGAAAATAGTTTTGTTTAGAAACCTCATATGACATTATTTGGACCCCAAATATGCTATCTAAGCTTTTATAAGGTACACACTAAAGTGCTCTTTTGGAACACAAACTTGTATCAAATGCTTCGCGTTCTATCGTTAGAATAAGTTTTGCGAAAATAGTTTTGTTTAGAAACCTCATATGACATTTTTTGGTCCCCAAATATGCTATATAATCTTTTATAAGGTACACATTAAAGTGCTCTTTTGGAACAAAAACTTGTATCCCATGCTTCGCGTTCTATCTTTAGAAGAAGTTTTATGAAAATAGTTTTGTTTAGAAACCTCATATGACATTTTTGGACGCCAAATATGCTATCTAAGCTTTTATAAGGTACACATTAAAGTGCTCTTTTGGAACACAAACTTGTATCAAATGCTTCGCGTTCTATCGGTAGAAGAAGTTTTGCGAAAATAGTTTTGTTTAGAAACCTCATATGACATTTTTGGACCACAAATATGCCATCTAAGCTTTTATAAGGTACACATTAAAGTGCTCTTTTGGAACACAAACTTGTATCCCATGCTTCGCGTTCTATCTTTAGAAGAAGTTTATGAAAATAGTTTTGTTTAGAAACCACATATGACATTTTTTGGACCCCAAATTTGCTATCTAAGCTTTTATAAGGTACACATTAAAGTGCTCTTTTGGAACACAAACTTGTATCCCATGCTTCGCGTTCTATCTTTGTAAGAAGTTTTGAAAATAGTTTTGTTAAGAAACCTCATATGACATTATTTGGACCCAAATATGCTATCTAAGCGTTTATAGGTACACACTAAGTGCTCTTTTGCGAAAATAGTTTTGTTAAGAAACATCATATGACATTATTTGGACCCAAATATGCTATCTAAGCTTTTATAAGGTACACACTAAAGTGCTCTTTTGGAACACAAACTTGTATCAAATGCTTCGCGTTATATCGTTAGAAGAAGTTTTACGAAAAAGTTTTGTTTAGAAACCTCATATGACATTTTTTGGTCCCCAAATATGCTATATAATCTTTTATAAGGTACACATTAAAGTGCTCTTTTGGAACAAAAACTTGTATCCCATGCTTCGCGTTCTATCTTTAGAAGAAGTTTTATGAAAATAGTTTTGTTTAGAAACCTCATATGACATTTTTTGGACCCCAAATATGCTATCTAAGCTTTTATAAGGTACACATTAAAGTGCTCTTTTGGAACACAAATGTATCCCATCATCGCGTTCTATCGTTATAAGAAGATTTGCGAAAATAGTTTTGTTACAAACCTCATAGGACTTTTTTTGGACGCCAAATATATGCTATCTAAGTTTTTATAAGGTACACATTAAAGTGCTCTTTTGGAACACAAACTTGTATCCATGCTTCGTGTCTATCGTTATAAAAAGTTTTGCGAAAATAGTTTTGTTTAGAAACCTCTTATGACATTTTTGGACCCAAATATGCTATCTAAGCTTTTATAAGGTACACATTAAAGTGCTCTTTTGGAACACAAACTTGTATCCCATGCTTCGCGTTCTATCTTTATAAGAAGTTTTGCGAAAATAGTTTTGTTTAGAAACCTATATGACATTTTTGGACGCCAAATATGCTATCTAAGCTTTTATAAGGTACACATTAAAGTGCTCTTTTGGAACACAAACTTGTATCAAATGCTTCGCATTCTATCGTTATTAGAAGTTTTGCGAAAATAGTTTTGTTTAGAAACCTCATATGACATTTTTTGGTCCCGAAATATGCTATATAAGCTTTTATAAGGTACACATTAAAGTGCTCTTTTGGAACACAAACTTGTATCCCATGCTTCGCGTTCTATCTTTATAAGAAGTTTTGCGAAAATAGTTTTGTTTAGAAACCTCATATGACATTTTTGGACGCCAAATATGCAATCTAAGTTTTATAAGGTACACATTGAAGTGCTCTTTTGGAACACAAACTTGTATAAAATGCTTCGCGTTCTATCGTTATAAGAAGTTTTGCGAAAATAGTTCTGTTTAGAAACTTCATATGACATTTTTTGGTCCCCAAATATGCTATATAAGCTTTTATAAGGTACACATTAAAGTGCTCTTTTCGAACACAAACTTGTATCCCATGCTTCGCGTTCTATCTTTATAAGAAGTTTTGCAAAATAGTTTTGTTTAGAAACCTCATAGGACATTTTTTGGACGCCAAATATGCTATCTAAGCTTTTATAAGGTACACATTAAAGTGCTCTTTTGGAACACAAACTTGTATCCCATGCTTCGTGTTCTATCGTTATAAAAAGTTTTGCGAAAATAGTTTTGTTTAGAAACCTCATATGACATTTTTGGACCACAAATATGCTATCTAAGCTTTTATAAGGTACACATTAAAGTGCTCTTTTGGAACACAAACTTGTCTAAATGCTCGCGTTCTATCTTGTAAGAAGTTTTGCGAAAATAGTTTTGTTAAGAAACCTCATATGACATTTTTGGACCCCAAATATGCTATCTAAGCTTTTATAAGGTACACATAAAGTGCTCTTTTGGAACACAAACTTGTATCAAATGCTTCGCGTTCTATCGTAGAAGAAGTTTGCGAAAATAGTTTTGTTTAGAAACCTCATATGACATTTTTTGGTCCCCAAATATGCTATATAAGCTTTTATAAGGTACACATTAAAGTGCTCTTTTGGAACAAAACTGTGTTCCCATGCTTCGCGTTCTATCTTTAGAAGAAGTTTTTGGAAAATAGTTTTGTTACAAACCTCATATGACATTTTTTGGACCCCAAATATGCTATCTAAGCTTTATAAGGTACACATTAAAGTGCTCTTTTGGAAAAACTTGTATCCATGCTTCGCGTTCTATCGTTATAAGAAGTTTGCGAAAATAGTTTGTTTAGAAACTCATATGACATTTTTGGACCACAAATATGCTATCTAAGCTTTTATAGGTACACATTAAGTGCTCTTTTGGAACACAAACTTGTATCCCATGCTTCGCGTTCTATCTTTATAAGAAGTTTTGCGAAAATAGTTTTGTTAAGAAACCTCATATGACATTTTTGGACCCCAAATATGCTATCTAAGCTTTTATAAGGTACACATTAAAGTGCTTTTTGGAACACAAACTTGTATCAAATGCTTCGCGTTCTATCGTTAGAAGAAGTTTTGCGAAAAATAGTTTTGTTAGAAACCTCATATGACATTTTTTGGTCCCCAATATGCTATATAAGCTTTTATAAGATACACATTAAAGTGCTCTTTTGGAACAAAAACTGTATCCCATGCTTCGCGTTCTATCTTTGTAAGAAGAAGTTTGCGAAAATAGTTTGTTTAGAAACCTCATATGACATTTTTGGACCCCAAATATGCTATCTAAGCTTTTATAAGGTACACATTAAAGTGCTCTTTTGGAAAACAAACTTGTATAAATGCTTCGCGTTCTATCGTTATAGAAGTTTTGCGAAAATAGTTTGTTTAGAAACTCATATGACTTTGGTCCCCAAAATAGCTATATAAGCTTTTATAAGGTACACATTAAAGTGCTCTTTTGGAACAAAAACTTGTGTCCCATGCTTCGCGTTCTATCTTTATAGAAGTTTTATGAAAATAGTTTTGTTTAGAAACTCATATGACATTTTTTGGACCCCAAATATGCTATCTAAGCTTTTATAAGGTACACATTAAAGTGCTCTTTTGGAAAAATTTGTATCCATGCTTCGTGTTCTATCGTTATAAAAAGTTTTGCGAAAATAGTTTTGTTTAGAAACCTCATATGACATTTTTGGACCACAAATATGCTATCTAAGCTTTTATAAGGTACACATTAAAGTGCTCTTTTGGAACACAAACTTGTATCCCATGCTTCGCGTTCTTCTTTGTAAGAAGTTTTGCGAAAATAGTTTTGTTAGAAACCTCATATGACATTTTTGGACCCCAAATATGCTATCTAAGCTTTTATAAGGTACACACTAAAGTGCTATTTTGGAACACAACTTGTATCAATGCTTCGCGTTCTCGTTAGAAGAAGTTTTGCGAAAATAGTTTGTTTAGAAACCTCATATGACATTTTTTGGACGCCAAATATGCTATCTAAGCTTTTATAAGGTACACATTAAAGTGCTCTTTTGGAACACAACTTGTATAAATGCTTCGCGTTCTATCGTTATAAGAAGTTTGCGAAAATAGTTTTGTTTAGAAACCTCATATGACATTTTTGGACGCCAAATATGCTATATAAGCTTTTATAAGGTACACATTAAAGTGCTCTTTTGGAACACAAACTTGTATCCCATGCTTCGCGTTCTATCTTTATAAGAAGTTTTGCGAAAATAGTTTTGTTTAGAAACCTCATATGACATTTTTGGACGCCAAATATGCTATATAAGCTTTTATAAGGTACACATAAAGTGCTCTTTTGGAACACAAACTTGTATAAAATGCTTCGCGTTCTATCTTTATAAGAAGTTTTGCGGAAAATAGTTCTGTTTAGAAACTTATGACATTTTTGGTCCCCAAATATGCTATATAAGCTTTTATAAGGTACACATTAAAGTGCTCTTTTGGAACACAA
>VHIU01000280.1:0-43875 GCA_010577795.1 Isatis tinctoria | reverse complement strand
CCTCATAGGACATTTTTTGGACCCCAAATATGCTTTCTAAGCTTTTATAAGCTATACATTAAAGTTCTCTTTTGGAACACAAAATGTATCCATGCTTCGCGTTCTATCTTATAAGAAGTTTTGAAAAATAGTTTTGTTTAGAAACATCATAGGACATTTTTGGACCCCTAATATGATTTCTAAGCTTTTATAAGGTACACATTAAAGTTCTCTTTGAACACAAACTTGTATCCCATGCTTCGCGTTCTACCTTATTAAGAAGTTTTGCGAAAATAGTTTTGTTTAGAAACCTCAAAGGACATTTTGTGCATCCAAATATGCATTCTAAGCTTTTATAAGGTACACATTAAAGTTCTCTTTTGGAAGACAAACTTGTATCCCATGCTTCGCGTTCCATTTTTACAAGAAGTTTTGCGAAAATAGTTTTGCTTAGAAAACTCATAAGACATTTTTGGACCCCAATATGCTTTCTAAGCTTTTTAAGGTACACATTAAAGTTCTCTTTTGAACACAAAATTGTATCTCATGCTTCGCGTTCTATCTTTATTAGAAGTTTTGGGAAAATAGTTTTGTTTAGAAACCTCATAGGACATTTTTTGGATCCCAAATATGCTTTCTAAGCTTTTATAAGGTACACATTAAAGTTCTCTTTTGGAACACAAACTTGTATCCCATGCTTCGCGTTCTATTTTTACAAGAAGTTTTGCGAAAATAGTTTTGCTTAGAAACGTCATAGGATATTTTTTGGACCCCAAATATGCTTTCTAAGCTTTTATAAGGTACACATTAAAGTTCTCTTTTGGAACACAAACTTGTATCCCATGCTTCACGTTCTACCTTTATAAGAAGTTTTGCGAAAATATTTTTGCTTAGAAACCTCGTAAGACATTTTTTGGACCCTAAGTATGCTTTCTAAGCTTTTATATGGTACACATTAAAGTTCTCTTTTGGAACACAAACTTGTATCCCATGCTTCGCGTTCTATTTTTATTAGAAGTTTTGGGAAAATAGTTTTGTTTAGAAACCTCATAGGACATTTTTTGGACCCCAAATATGCTTTCTAAGCTTTTATAAGGTACACATTAAAGTTCTCTTTTGGAACACAAACTCGTATCCCATGCTTCGCATTCTATCTTTATAAGAAGTTTTGGAAAAATAGTTTTGTTTAGAAACATCATAGGACATTTTTTGGACCCCTAATATGCTTTCTAAGCTTTTATAAGGTACACATTAAAGTTCTCCTTTGGAACACAAACTTGTATCCCATGCTTCGCGTTCTACCTTATTAAGAAGTTTTGCGAAAATAGTTTTGTTTAGAAACCTCAAAGGACATTTTGTGGATCCCAAATATGCATTCTAAGCTTTTATAAGGTACATATTAAAGTTCTCTTTTGGAAGACAAACTTGTATCCCATGCTTCGCGTTCTATTTTTACAAGAAGTTTTGCGAAAATAGTTTTGCTTAGAAACCTCATAAGACATTTTTTGGACCCCAAATATGCTTTCTAAGCTTTTTAAGGTACACATTAAAGTTCTCTTTTGGAACACAAACTTGTATCTCATGCTTCGCGTTCTATCTTTATTAGAAGTTTTGGGAAAATAGTTTTGTTTAGAAACCTCATAGGACATTTTTTGGACCCCAAATATGCTTTCTAAGCTTTTATAAGGTACACATTAAAGTTTTCTTTTGGAACACAAACTTGTATCCCATGCTTCGCGTTCTATTTTTACAAGAAGTTTTGCGAAAATAGTTTTGCTTAGAAACGTCATAGGATATTTTTTGGACCCCAAATATGCTTTCTAAGCTTTTATAAGGTACACATTAAAGTTCTCTTTTGGAACACAAACTTGTATCCCATGCTTCACGTTCTACCTTTATAAGAAGTTTTGCGAAAATAGTTTTGCTTAGAAACCTCGTAAGACATTTTTTGGACCCCAAATATGCTTTCTAAGCTTTTATAAGGTACACAATAAAGTTTTCTTTTGGAACACAAACTTGTATCCCATGCTTCGCGTTCTATTTCTACAAGAAGTTTTGCGAAAATAGTTTTGCTTAGAAACCTCATAGGATATTTTTTGGACCCCAAATATGCTTTCTAAGCTTTTATAAGGTACACATTAAAGTTCTCTTTTGGAACACAAACTTGTATCCCATGCTTCACGTTCTATAAGAAGTTTTGCGAAAATAGTTTTGCTTAGAAACATCATAACACATTTTTGGACCCCAAATATGCTTTCTAAGCTTTTATAAGGTACACATTAAAGTTCTCTTTTGGAACACAAACTTGTATCCCATGCTTCGCAATCTATCTTTATTAGAAGTTTTGGGAAATTAGTTTTGTTTAGAAACCTCATATGATGTAAGATGGAGTATGGAACTTGAAGATTGGTTGTACAACACTCCTCTTCAAGCTAGTGAATGGATCGGATGGAATAGAAGTGGACTGATGGGATCCGGTTGATTGGTTGTGCAACTCTCTTCAACAGAATCAATGGATGGAATGGAATAGATGGATGGATCGTGGACGCCACAAAGCTTGATGGGAGAAAGCTTTGATAAGTCAAAATGCTCAAGAACGATATGACACACGAACTCAAGACTTGCAAAAAGGTTTTCAAAGATGAAAAGCTCCGGTTTCTTTATTGATATTGGTTGAATGATACACGGCTGTGAGAGGGGACCTTAATAATGGGATCCAAACAGCTGATGCCCTACTTGGGGTCTTAAGCAAATACAAGAAAATAAAAGACTAAAAAGAAAACTACACAACCGATTACAACTTCTAACTAATTGAACCGAAAACTAATTTAACTAACTAAACCGACCTGAATCAAAGACATGAGCAAACAGTTAGTCCATAATTGAATTGAATTGATTTAAACCATACCTTGTAGATGGATTGGACCGTGTGATGAAGTGCACCGTTTCACTTAAGTAGCTTGGATGCTGAATAAGGAAACTTCATGGTCTTGTCGTATGGGAAGCAATGGCCAAGTCTTGTGCGGTTTCTTCATGCTCTTGTGGACCGACTTGAATATGATAAGCTTCTATGTGTGTTGCTGGTCCTTGTTCCTTAGCTCGCTCCGAGTCTTGCTCTTCAGTTGATCCTTCAATGGCGAGTTCTTCAACAATGGTGAGTGTACTCAGCTGATCCGTAATGCTCTCTAGGTTCTGGTTGTTGAATAGGCTAGCAACTCCTAGATTAAAGCTTTCACGCATGTCTCTTGTTCCTGATCTTGTTCTTGGAGCTTGCCTCATGATTGGAATGGGTTGATCGGCTCCTAGTTCCTCATCATCCCCTCCCCCTTGCGAAGATTCTGTCCTCAGAATTGTCTCATCTGCATCAAAGGGAGATAGATCAGATACATTAAAAGTATGGGATATTTTGAACTCACCTGGCAGATCAATGTGATACGCATTGTCATTTATCTTCTTTAGGACTTTGAATGGACCATCTCCTCGTGGTGATAGCTTAGACTTCCTTTCATTTGGAAAACGTTCAGTCCTCATATGTAGCCAAACCCAATCTCCTTCTTCAAAGGTAACCTTCTTGCGATTCTTGTTCACATACTTCTCGGTTTGCTTGTTCTTCTTTTCTATGTTCTCTCGGACCTTCTCATGGATCTTCTTAACATACTCTGCCTTCTCCACTCCATCTTGGCTAATCATCTGTTCTTTGTGTTCCAATGGCATAAGATCTAGGGGAGTATTTGGTTTAAAACCATAGACAACTTCAAAAGGAGAGAGCTTAGTAGTAGAGTGTGGTACACGGTTATAAGCAAACTCAATGAAAGGTAAACAATCAAGCCAATTCCTTAAGTTTTTACCAACCGTGGCCCTTAAAAGGGTTGAGAGAGTGCGGTTGACAACTTCAGTTTGCCCATCTGTTTGTGGATGGCATGTTGTTGAAAAGAGAAGCTTTGTGCCTAGCTTCCTCCATAGTGTTCTCCAAAAGTGGCTTAGGAACTTGGTGTCTCGGTCTGACACTATGGTGCGTGGAATGCCATGGTACTTCACCACCTCCTTGAAGAACAAATCAGCTATTTGCGTAGCATCATTGGTCTTGTTGCATGGGATGAAGTGAGCCATCTTAGAGAATCGATCAACAACAACAAAGATCGAATCCTTCTTCCTTATGTTTGGCAATCCTAAAACGAAGTCCATAGAAACATCTACCCATGGCATGTTAGGAATAGGTAATGGAGTATATAACCATGCGGATGTGACCTGGATTTAGCTCTTAGGCACGTGATGCACTTAGAACAGAAACGCTCCACATCTCTCTTTAGGCGTGGCCAAAAGAAGTGCTCCATCACAATGCTCAATGTTTTGTCAACTCCGAAATGCCCCATCAGGCCTCCTCCGTGTGCCTCCCTTAGTATTAGATCACGCATTGATCCTTGTGGAATGCACAGCCTCTTATCCCTGAAAAGAAAACCATCTTGCAAATAGAATGGACCTATTGCGCCTTTGTTGCACAGTTGGATGTGTCTTTGAAGTCGGGATCATCTTGGTATAGGTCTTTGATGTGCTCAAAGCCCAAAACCTTGGCCTCCATTGTAGCTATCAGGGCATGCCTTCTTGAAAGTGCATCAGCTACAATGTTTTCTTTCCCCTTCTTGTACTTAATGACATAGGGAAATGTCTCCACAAATTGAAGCCACCTTGCGTGTCTCTTCTTAAGTGATGTTTGGCCTCTTAAGTACTTTAGAGTCTCATGATCTGTATGAATAACAAACTCTTTAGATAATAAGTAATGTTGCCAAGTTTCGAGAGACCTTACAAGCGCATATAGCTCCTTGTCATAAGTAGGATAGTTTAGTGAAGCTCCATGAAGCTTTTCACTAAAGAATGCCACCGTTTGCCTCCTTGAGTTAGAACAGCTCCAATTCCTGTTCCTGAAGCATCACATTCAATCTCAAATGTTTTATCAAAGTCAGGCAAACACAAAACCGGTGATTGAATCAAACGATCCTTAAGCTTCTGAAAGGCTTGTTCTTGTTCTTCTCCCCATTTGAATGCAACGTCTTTCTTGATAACGGATGTTAATGGGGCTGCAATGGTGCTAAAGTCTCGGACAAACCGCCTATAGAAGCTGGCTAGTCCATGGAAACTTCTCACATGTCCTATGGTTGTTGGTGTTGGCCAGTCTCGGATTGCTTTGATCTTCTCCTCATCTACTTGCAAACCCTGAGAACTAACAACAAAACCTAGAAAACTACTTGATCAGTACAGAAGGTACACTTCTTGAGGTTGGCGTATAGGCCTTCTATCCTCAGAGTGTTTAAAACCTTCTCAAGATGGATCAAATGATCCGATAAGCAAGTGCTGTATGTATATAAGAATTATCAAAGTAAACAACAACAAACTTACAAATGTATGCTCTTAGCACATGGTTCATGAGTCTCATGAATGTACTTGGAGCATTGGTGAGTCCAAATGGCATGACTAGCCACTCGTATAAACCTCTCTTGGTCTTAAAGGCTGTCTTCCATTCATCACCTTCCTTCATTCGAACTTGATGATAGCCGCTTTTAAGATCAATCTTTGAAAAGATTGTGGCTCCACTTAGTTCATCTAGCATGTCATCAAGGCGTGGTATTGGATGCCTATACTTGATTGTGATGTTGTTTATAGCTCGGCAATCCACACACATCCTCCAGGTTCCATCCTTCTTTGGCACCAACATGACTGGTACGGCACAAGGACTTAAACTCTCCCGGATGTATCCTTTTGACATTAACTCTTGGACTTGCTTCTCTAGCTCCTTAGACTCTTCTGGATTAACTCTATACACAGGTCTGTTAGGCAATGGAGCTCCTGGAATAAGATCTATCTGATGCTCAATGCCTCGGACTGGAGGTAAACCAGCTGGAATCTCATCAGGAAACACATCTCCGAATTGCTTGAGAAGCTCTTTAACTTCGGTTGGCAGCTCCGAATCTATTGTACCTGAAAGCAAACATTCTCTAAAGACCATTAGTAGCACCTGTGTTTTGCAATCAATAGCTTTACAAACCGAAGTTGGAGTAATAAACAAGTTGGTCTTACGAGCCTTGTTTATTTGGTTCATGGATTTTTGCATTTCAAACACTTCTTGTGGTGTAAGAGGAGCTAAGTTGTGCTTGCGGTTGTTATGGCTGAATGAGTAGAAATTAGTTCGCCCATGGTGAAGAGTATCCTTGTCATATTGCCAAGGTCTTCCCAATAAGAGATGTCCAGCCTCCATTGGAACCACATCGCATTTAACTTCATCCGTGTACTTGCCTATACTGAAAGGCACGGATACTTGCTCTCCAATCTTCAACACCGTGTCATCATTTAGCCATTTCAATGGTATGGCTTGGGGTGCTTAGTTGTCTTGAGACCTAACTTATCAACAAGATACTTGCTAGCCACGTTAGTGCAAGAACCACCATCAATAATCAAGCTACATACCTTTGTTGTATGTTGCATCTTGTGTGAAAGATGTTCTCTCTTTGCACGGTTTCAGGTTCAAACATGGCACTAAGAGCTCTCCTTGTAACCAATATCTCTCCCACTTCAGGATAGTCGGTTATTTCTCCTTCAGAATCAGTTGGTTCTGGCTCTTGTTCATCTTCAGTCTCATACTCTCCTTGGTCGTTGATCAGCATCACACGACGGTTTGGGCATTCATTGGCATAATGCCCCTTGCCCTGACACTTAAAACAGGTTATATCACGATTCTTCTTAGGTCTAGGAGTACCTGAATCTGTTTTAGTGGTTTTGGATGTCTCGGCCTTGTCCTTCTTGAACCGATCATCAGCTACTTGTGTCTTGCCCTTGTCATACGTCTTTTGATTGGGCTGACTCCAAGTATTCTTGTTGCGTGGAGTGGAGGCTATCTTCCTCTTGATTTGTTGTTCAGCTTGAGTAGCAAAGTGCATCAGCTCGTCAAAGTCTCCATACACTTGTCTCTCCACTTTCCTTGCAATGCGGTCTTGAAGTCCATCAACGAACTGAGCCATGAGTGTCTCATCTGGTGCCTGAACTTCTAACCGGTTCTTGACAACTTCAAACTCCTCAAAGTATTCCTCAACTGACCTGTTTCCCTGAGAAAGACTTTGAAAACGTTTGTGTAAGTCTCGATAATAGTATGTAGGCACGTACCTTTTTCTGAGCATAGCTCTCATGTCATCCCATTGGTTGACTTGCCCACGTCTAAGCCTCCTTCTTTCTGAGACTTCACGATCCCACCAGGTTAGAGCATTGCCCGTGAGTTGAGCAGCTGCTAGTGCGACCTTCTTTCCCTCGGAGTATTGATAGTAATCATAGATATACTCCATTCTTCCTCCCAATCAATGTATGCATCAGGATCCACCTTGCCTGCAAAAGTAGGAGGTTTCAACTTGATGTCTTTACCACCTTGCCATGGATTGTCATCATCATGGTCTCTCCTTTGGTTCCTGTGAACAACTCGGCGTCGCCCATTTGGTTGCTCATCTCGCCTAGGACCTTCCTCATTGTCAGCATCATCCTCCAAGCTTGGCATATCACTGTCAGTGTCGTCTTCAGCTCGGTTCCTTGGTTGATGTCGAGGTTGACCTTGTCCATTATGTGCATGAGCTTGTGGAAGCAGTTGCTCCATCACATTCATGCGATCACTGATGCCTCTTATTGCATCAAGGAGTTGTTGTGTCGTGGGCTGAGGGTGATCTTGGTTGTCTCCCATTACCTACACACAAGTAACAAACACGATCAAATGCAAAAGGAAAAGAACAAGAAAGGAAATAACAAAAAGGAAAAGAAACAAAAGTGCAACGCAAGCAATCAAATAATCGCACACAAGAGAAAAGGAAATCGAAAACAAGCAAAAGGGAAATATCAAATGAGCAAAAGGAAAAGTTCAGGCTCGGTTTGTCTACAAAGAGGCAAGACCAATTCTGAACAAACAACAAAGGAATTATGGGTTTTTTTTTTTTTGTGTCAAAGATTCAAATATGGAAAGTGCGGGAAACCCTAGAACTAGTCGATCTATCAACCTAAGCCGCCGAAACCAAAGCTATCAATCCTAGGATGTTCAAGCAATGATAAAGTTAACAAGGATGATTAATCTGCTAATGGAACGAATGAATATGCTTAAGATTCCTTTTTTTTTTTTAACTTATGATTGAAACAAACGAATGAAAGAAACAAAGCAACTAACGATTTTTATGGTTTTTTTCTTTAATGGATGCGGAAACAAAACAAGAAATAACAAAAGAGCAGAAAGGAAACAATTCAAGGATAGATATCACCTGATTCAAGAACCTTTCGGCTCTGATACCAAAATGATGTAAGATGGAGTATGGAACTTGAAGATTGGTTGTACAACACTCCTCTTCAAGCTAGTGAATGGATCGGATGGAATAGAAGTGGACTGATGGGATCCGGTTGATTGGTTGTGCAACTCTCTTCAACAGAATCAATGGATGGAATGGAATAGATGGATGGATCGTGGACGCCACAAAGCTTGATGGGAGAAAGCTTTGATAAGTCAAAATGCTCAAGAACGATATGACACACGAACTCAAGACTTGCAAAAAGGTTTTCAAAGATGAAAAGCTCCGGTTTCTTTATTGATATTGGTTGAATGATACACGGCTGTGAGAGGGGACCTTAATAATGGATCCAAACAGCTGATGCCCTACTTGGGGTCTTAAGCAAATACAAGAAAATAAAAGACTAAAAAGAAACTACACAACCGATTACAACTTCTAACTAATTGAACCGAAAACTAATTTAACTAACTAAACCGACCTGAATCAAAGACATGAGCAAACAGTTAGTCCATAATCGAATTGAATTGATTTAAACCATACCTTGTAGATGGATTGGACCGTGTGATGAAGTGCACCGTTTCACTTAAGTAGCTTGGATGCTGAATAAGGAAACTTCATGGTCTTGTCGTATGGGAAGCAATGGCCAAGTCTTGTGCGGTTCTTCTTCATGCTCTTGTGGACCGACTTGAATATGATAAGCTTCTATGTGTGTTGCTGGTCCTTGTTCCTTAGCTCGCTCCGAGTCTTGCTCTTCAGTTGATCCTTCAATGGCGAGTTCTTCAACAATGGTGAGTGTACTCAGCTGATCCGTAATGTATTGAAGAGAAGAAGAAATGAAGCATGTCCGTACAAGTCAATGACCGTACAAGTCAACATCCGTACATGCTGTATGAAGAACGAGCCATTCCTCTTCTTAGTGAAGTAGTTTGTGTGTCCAATCACTCCTGAAGTCTTCTAGAAGGCTGTTACATTACTTGAAGAAGAAGGAGCTTGTATGTGAAGAGGGAAGGGCGAGTCACGTGTGTGGTTTAAGCATTTGACTTCCAAAAGGAAGGGAGAGTCACGGGTCTCTTTAAGGAGATAGCCGTTTAGGTGAAGTCGCTTTCACTCTTAGATCCAAGACCAAACCAATTGTTTATTCTTTATGTCTCTTTCAGTTATTTGTTTCTTCTATCCACTTGCTTTGATAGCTTTGCCTATATATGTACATTTCGATTGTAAGTTATAACTCACTTAAGGAAATAAACTCCTCCTTATTTCATAAACTCTCTCACTTTCGATCTACACTCTCTTTCTTTACACTTTCACACTTGGTTCTTCACTTGTTCTTCAACACTCAAACACTCAAACACTTAATCACTTCCGCTTTCTTATTTACTTTATGGTATCAGAGACAGGTTGCGAATCTTGGTCTCTCTTTTCTTGTGTTTGAAACACGCTTTGTTGTCCCAGGATCTTGTTCTTGAAAACGATTCTTGAAAGTTGTTCTTGAATCGTTGTTCAGCTCAAACCTTTGTTTATCTTTCTCTTCTTCAAAATTCCTTTCTTGTTTCACTTCTTTCTCGTTCAGTCTCTTTTACCCAACGGTCCATAGCTTTGTCCTTGTGTAAAAGTTCTGTTCTTGCTTGAAACAATGGGTTTGGAAGAGGGAAAGAATGTTGTGCTTCCGGTGACTCTCAAGGGAGGAGAAAACTATCTCCTTTGGGCTAGAACCGCGAAAGCTGTCTTGTGTGGTCGTGGCGTTTGGAGCCATGTTGAAGAGTTAACCGGCGATCAAGATGAAGAAGATGAAGCAGCTGTGGTTGGTACCAACAAGTGGTTTCAAGAAGACCAAGCTGTCTTAGCTATCCTTCAAGCCTCTTTGGATGCGCCGGTTCTTGAAGCCTACTCCTATTGTGAAGGAGCAAAGGAGCTATGGAACACTTTGAAGAATGTGTTTGGAAATGTCTCTAACCTTACAAGAGTCTTTGAGGTTAAGAGAGCCATCAACAATCTGAGCCAAGAAGACATGGAGTTCAACAAGTTCTTTGGCAAGTTCAGATCTCTTTGGGCTGAACTTGAAATGCTGAGACCACCCACGCTTGAAGCAAGCGTTCTCAACGAAAGGCGAGAGCAAGATAGGGTGTTTGCTCTTCTCATGGTGCTGAATCCATCTTACAACGATTTGATTAAGCACATCTTGAGAGGTGTAAAGCTTCCTAGCTTGGATGAGGTGTGTGCTCAGATCCAGAAGGAACAAGGTTCAATTGGTCTTATTGGAGGAAAAGGTGGAGAACTTGTTCTGGCCAACAAAGCAGAACAAGTGAATGTCTCACAAGCAAGCGCCAACAAGTCATACCTCAAGAATCCACATCTCTTTTGCGAGCATTGCAAGAAGGCTGGCCATGTTAAGGAGAAGTGTTATACACTGTATCCTCATCTAAGGCAAGCTGGAAACCGGTGGGATACCAACTCTGGTCAGGGCAAGTGGAAAGACAACCACAAGGCTCATGCAGCAGCTGGACCATCCGGGACTCAAGAACAAGGTGGCTCTTCTCATTCTGGAGGAACAGCAATGGTTGCATCCTCAGACTTTGTGAAGAAATCAGACCTTGATGCACTTATCAAAGCGCTTAAGGAGTCTGGTAACATTGCTAAACCCATGAGCTTTCATGCTTCTTGTAGCAATGCGAACTGGATAGATATCTCTAAGCCCTTGATAGTTAAGTCTGGAACTTCTTGTAGCAATGCTAAGGTGCTGGATAGTGTGGATAGTGTTAAACCACTAATAGTTGACTCTGGAGCAAGTCACCATATGATTAGTGATGCTAAGCTTATAAGCAATATTAAACCGGCTTTGGGGCATGTTAGTATTGCAAATGGAGATAATGTTAAGATAGAAGGGATTGGGGATCTAAAACTGTTTGATAAAAAACCTCAGCCTTCTATATGCCAACTTTTAAATCGAATTTGCTATCAGTTAAAAAGGCCACTACTGATTTGAATTGTTATGCTATATTTGGGGCTAATGATTTTTGGTTTCAGGATATTGAGACTAGCAGGTGTCTTGGACAAGGAACCACCAAGGGAACCTCTATGTTCTTGAAGACACTAAGACTCAGCCTTCTTCTTTATCTTGCGATTTTAGCTTTAATGTTTCTGTTCCAAATAATGCGATTTGGCATGCTAGACTAGGACACCCTCATCATAGGGCTCTTAGCTTGTTGTTGCCTAGCATTCAGTTTAAAAATGAGGATTGTGAAGCTTGTATTCTTGGCAAACATTGCAAGACTGTTTTCCCAAAATCATCTACCTTATATGAGAATTGTTTCGATTTAATCCATTCAGATGTTTGGACTTCACCATGCATATCTAGAGATAATCATAAGTACTTTGTTACTTTTATTGATGAGAAATCAAAATATACATGGTTAACTTTGCTCCCATCTAAGGATCGTGTGCTTGAAGCATTTGTGAGTTTTCATGCTTATATCACCAATCATTATAATGCTAAAGTTAAAATTTTTCGTTCAGATAATGGTGGTGAATATACAAGTCATGCCTTCAAGCAATTTATATCCAAAAATGGGATCATTCATCAAACTAGTTGCCCTTATACTCCACAACAAAATGGAGTGGCTGAGAGGAAGAACAGGCATCTCATGGAAGTGGCTCGCTCTATGATGTTTCATACAAGCGTTCCAAAGAAATATTGGGGAGACGCAGTAGTTGCGGCTTGCTACCTAATAAACAGGACACCAACCAAAGTCCTTCATGACATATCACCCTTTGAGGTACTCACTAAAACCAAACCTGTACTTGATCACTTACGTGTGTTTGGTTGTGTGGCTTTTGTTTTGGTTCCAGGGGAGAACCGCACTAAGCTAGATGCTAAGAGCATGAAGAGCATGTTCATTGGCTACTCTACTACTCAAAAAGGGTACAAGTGTGTGGTGCCTGAAACTGGCAAGGTCATGGTCTCTCGTGATGTGAAGTTCTGAAGAAAAAGGCTACTTCACTGAAAAGGATTGGTCAAGCTTGGAGAACCTTGCTCAATCTCAGTCTGACAGAGCTACCAATTTACGCAAGCTCTTTGAGAACTTGGGAATCTCTACATCTCCTCCATCCACGCCTCCTCCAACAGCCTCAGTCCCGCTTGATCTTGAAGGGGAGAATGAGAGTTCTGGTCATGATCAAGCTAGTGAAAGCGCAAATAATGAGGAGACTCCTATAGATGAGGAACCGGTTCAAGAAGGTGAACAAGTAGAGGAGCAAGTAACGGCTGATCAACCGGTTGCATTAAGGAGAAGTCAGAGGATCAGAAAGGATCCATCTAATTGGGTGAATACAAGAGTATACTACAATTGTCAAGCAGAAGCTCATCCAACACAAGCCGTGTGCTCCTTTGCGTATTTCCCTGAAGAACATCAAGTGTTCATAAGTATTCTTGATCAAGAAGAGGTACCAAAGACCTATGAAGAAGCTAAGGAACACAAGGTGTGGAGAGATGCATGTGGAGAAGAAACAGGTGCTATGATTAAGAATCATACTTGGGATGAAGCGGATCTACCTAAGGGAAAGAAGACAGTCAGTTCACGATGGGTCTTTACAATCAAGTACAAGAGTGATGGAGAAAT
This sequence comes from Isatis tinctoria, assembly GCA_010577795.1. Classification (NCBI taxonomy): domain Eukaryota; kingdom Viridiplantae; phylum Streptophyta; class Magnoliopsida; order Brassicales; family Brassicaceae; genus Isatis; species Isatis tinctoria. The sequence continues at coordinate 30,977 of VHIU01000280.1, read as the reverse complement.
TGAGAGATACAAGGCAAGACTAGTTGCAAGAGGGTTCACACAGACCTATGGAGAGGATTATCGTGATACCTTTGCTCCAGTAGCCAAGTTACACACAGTCAGAGTTGTGCTTTCGCTTGCAACAAACTTGGATTGGGAATTGTGGCAAATGGATGTGAAGAATGCTTTTCTTCAGGGGGAGCTGGAAGAGGAGGTTTATATGACACCACCACCAGGCCTTGAAGACAGCATTCAACCAGGAAAAGTACTTAGGCTAAGGAAAGCCATTTACGGATTGAAACAATCTCCAAGGGCATGGTATAGAAAGCTGAGCTTCACCTTACTGGATCGCGGATTCAAGAGGTCTGAAGCTGATCATACTCTATTCACCATGCAAAGCCAAGAAGGTATTGTAGTCATTCTCATATATGTTGATGATATCATCATATCTGGGAATGACAAGGTTGGTATTCAAAGCACCAAGGCTTATTTAAACTCTGTTTTTGATATTAAAGATCTTGGAGAGCTAAAGTACTTTCTTGGGATAGAAGTATGTAGATCAAAGGAAGGTCTCTTCTATCTCAAAGAAAGTACATACTTGATCTTTTGAGTGAGTCAGGAACACAGGATGAAGCGCCAATCAGGACTCCTATTGAGGATGCATACAAAGTTCATCAAAGAGGAGAGAGCGAGGATGATCAACCATTTGGCGATGCCAAACTCTATAGAAGATTGGTTGGTAAGTTGATATACCTCACTCTTACTCGTCCTGACTTGTGTTTTGCTGTGAACCAGGTCAGTCAGCATATGCAAGAGCCAAGGATGTCTCATTGGAGTATGGTGAACCGGATTCTGCGCTATTTGAAGGGAACACCAGAGCGAGGCATTTGGATGGGCTGTAATGGGAGCTCAAGCATAGTTGGCTATTGTGATGCTGATTGGCTGGTGATAGAGAGGATAGAAGATCAACCACTGGATATTGCACTTTTGTTGGAGGCAACTTAGTGACTTGGAAGAGCAAGAAGCAGAAGATCGTTTCATGCTCTAGTACTGAAGCTGAGTATAGAGCAATGAGAAGGTTAACAACCGAATTGATGTGGCTGAAGATGTTGTTGGAAGATTTGGGAATCAAGACACCACTTCCAATCACAATGCATTGTGATAATCAGGCGGCCATCCACATAGCTTCAAATTCAGTTTTCCATGAAAGGACCAAGCATATTGAAGTGGATTGTCACAAGGTAAGAGAGCAGATGCAATTGGGAGTTATCTTGCCATGCTACACTAGAAGTTCAGATCAGTTGGCAGATATCTTCACTAAGGCAGCTACATTGAAGACTTGCGAATTCATCCATGAGAAGCTTGGACTCATGGACCTTTCTCAAGCACGCATTGATAACCCTAGACAATGAGGTTCACACTCTTTTCCTACATGAAGTTTTTGTCCCACGAGGTTTTGCTACATGGAGGTTTTTAATGAGGTGAATCTACATAGTCCCAAGCTCAAACCTCATCTCGGTTTAAGCTTGAGGGGGAGTATTGAAGAGAAGAAGAAATGAAGCATGTCCGTACAAGTCAATGACCGTACAAGTCAACATCCGTACATGCTGTATGAAGAACGAGCCATTCCTCTTCTTAGTGAAGTAGTTTGTGTGTCCAATCACTCCTGAAGTCTTCTAGAAGGCTGTTACATTACTTGAAGAAGAAGGAGCTTGTATGTGAAGAGGGAAGGGCGAGTCACGTGTGTGGTTTAAGCATTTGACTTCCAAAAGGAAGGGAGAGTCACGGGTCTCTTTAAGGAGATAGCCGTTTAGGTGAAGTCGCTTTCACTCTTAGATCCAAGACCAAACCAATTGTTTATTCTTTATGTCTCTTTCAGTTATTTGTTTCTTCTATCCACTTGCTTTGATAGCTTTGCCTATATATGTACATTTCGATTGTAAGTTATAACTCACTTAAGGAAATAAACTCCTCCTTATTTCATAAACTCTCTCACTTTCGATCTACACTCTCTTTCTTTACACTTTCACACTTGGTTCTTCACTTGTTCTTCAACACTCAAACACTCAAACACTTAATCACTTCCGCTTTCTTATTTACTTTATAATGCTCTCTAGGTTCTGGTTGTTGAATAGGCTAGCAACTCCTAGATTAAAGCTTTCACGCATGTCTCTTGTTCCTGATCTTGTTCTTGGAGCTTGCCTCATGATTGGAATGGGTTGATCGGCTCCTAGTTCCTCATCATCATAGGACATTTTTTGGACCCCAAATATGCTTTCTAAGCTTTTATAAGGTACACATTAAAGTTCTCTTTTGGAACACAAACTTGTATCCCATGCTTCGCGTTCTATCTTTATAAGAAGTTTTGGAAAAATAGCTTTGTTTAGAAACATCATAGGACATTTTTTGGATCCCTAATATGCTTTCTAAGCTTTTATAAGGTACACATTAAAGTTCTCCTTTGGAACACAAACTTGTATCCCATGCTTCGCGTTCTACCTTATTAAAAAGTTTTGCGAAAATAGTTTTGTTTAGAAACCTCAAAGGACATTTTGTGGATCCCAAATCTGCATTCTAAGCTTTTATAAGGTACATATTAAAGTTCTCTTTTGGAAGACAAACTTGTATCCCATGCTTCGCGTTCTATTTTTACAAGAAGTTTTGCGAAAATAGTTTTGCTTAGAAACCTCATAAGACATTTTTCGGACCCCAAATATGCTTTCTAATCTTTTTTAAGGTACACATTAAAGTTCTCTTTTGGAACACAAACTTGTATCTCATGCTTCGCGTTCTATCTTTATTAGAAGTTTTGGGAAAATAGTTTTGTTTAGAAACCTCATAGGACATTTTTTGGACCCCAAATATGCTTTCTAAGCTTTTATATGGTACACATTAAAGTTCTCTTTTGGAACACAAACTTGTATCCCATGCTTCGCGTTCTATTTTTACAAGAAGTTTTGCGAAAATAGTTTTGCTTAGAAACGTCATAGGATATTTTTTGGACCCCAAATATGCTTTCTAAGCTTTTATAAGGTACACATTAAAGTTCTCTTTTGGAACACAAACTTGTATCCCATGCTTCACGTTCTACCTTTATAAGAAGTTTTGCGAAAATAGTTTTGCTTAGAAACCTCGTAAGACATTTTTTGGACCCCAAATATGCTTTCTAAGCTTTTATAAGGTACACATTAAAGTTCTCTTTTGGAACACAAACTCGTATCCCATGCTTCGCGTTCTATCTTTATAAGAAGTTTTGGAAAAATAGTTTTGTTTAGAAACATCATAGGACATTTTCTGGACCCCTAATATGCTTTCTAAGCTTTTATAAGGTACACATTAAAGTTCTCCTTTGGAACACAAACTTGTATCCCATGCTTCGCGTACTACCTTATTAAGAAGTTTTGTGAAAATAGTTTTGTTTAGAAACCTCAAAGGACATTTTGTGGATCCCAAATATGCATTCTAAGCTTTTATAAGGTACATATTAAAGTTCTCTTTTGGAAGACAAACTTGTATCCCATGCTTCGCGTTCTATTTTTACAAGAAGTTTTGCGAAAATAGTTTTGCTTAGAAACCTCATAAGACATTTTTTGGACCCCAAATATGCTTTCTAAGCTTTTTTAAGGTACACATTAAAGTTCTCTTTTGGAACACAAACTTGTATCTCATGCTTCGCGTTCTATCTTTATTAGAAGTTTTGGGAAAATAGTTTTGTTTAGAAACCTCATAGGACATTTTTTGGACCCCAAATATGCTTTCTAAGCATTTATAAGGTACACATTAAAGTTCTCTTTTGGAACACAAACTTGTATCCCATGCTTCGCGTTCTATTTTTACAAGAAGTTTTGCGAAAATAGTTTTGCTTAGAAACGTCATAGGATATTTTTTGGACCCCAAATATGCTTTCTAAGCTTTTATAAGGTACACATTAAAGTTCTCTTTTGGAACACAAACTTGTATCCCATGCTTCACGTTCTACCTTTATAAGAAGTTTTGCGAAAATAGTTTTGCTTAGAAACCTCGTAAGACATTTTTTGGACCCCAAATATGCTTTCTAAGCTTTTATAAGGTACACATTAAAGTTCTCTTTTGGAACACAAACTCGTATCCCATGCTTCGCGTTCTATCTTTATAAGAAGTTTTGGAAAAATAGTTTTGTTTAGAAACATCATAGGACATTTTCTGGACCCCTAATATGCTTTCTAAGCTTTTATAAGGTACACATTAAAGTTCTCCTTTGGAACACAAACTTGTATCCCATGCTTCGCGTACTACCTTATTAAGAAGTTTTGTGAAAATAGTTTTGTTTAGAAACCTCAAAGGACATTTTGTGGATCCCAAATACGATTTCTAAGCTTTTATAAGGTACACATTAAAGTTCTCTTTTGGAACACAAACTTGTATCCCATGCTTCGCGTTCTATTTTTACAAGAAGTTTTGCGAAAATAGTTTTGCTTAGAAACCTCATAAGACATTTTTCGGACCCCAAATATGCTTTCTAATCTTTTTTAAGGTACACATTAAAGTTCTCTTTTGGAACACAAACTTGTATCTCATGCTTCGCGTTCTATCTTTATTAGAAGTTTTGGGAAAATAGTTTTGTTTAGAAACCTCATAGGACATTTTTTGGACCCCAAATATGCTTTCTAAGCTTTTATAAGGTACACATTAAAGTTCTCTTTTGGAACACAAACTTGTATCCCATGCTTCGCGTTCTATTTTTACAAGAAGTTTTGCGAAAATAGTTTTGCTTAGAAACGTCATAGGATATTTTTTGGACCCCAAATATGCTTTCTAATCTTTTTTAAGGTACACATTAAAGTTCTCTTTTGGAACACAAACTTGTATCCCATGCTTCACGTTCTACCTTTATAAGAAGTTTTGCGAAAATAGTTTTGCTTAGAAACCTCGTAAGACATTTTTTGGACCCCAAATATGCTTTCTAAGCTTTTATAAGGTACACATTAAAGTTCTCTTTTGGAACACAAACTCGTATCCCATGCTTCGCGTTCTATCTTTATAAGAAGTTTTGGAAAATAGTTTTGTTTAGAAACATCATAGGACATTTTCTGGACCCCTAATATGCTTTCTAAGCTTTTATAAGGTACACATTAAAGTTCTCCTTTGGAACACAAACTTGTATCCCATGCTTCGCGTACTACCTTATTAAGAAGTTTTGTGAAAATAGTTTTGTTTAGAAACCTCAAAGGACATTTTGTGGATCCCAAATACGATTTCTAAGCTTTTATAAGGTACACATTAAAGTTCTCTTTTGGAACACAAACTTGTATCCCATGCTTCGCGTTCTATTACAAAGGCGAACTTTAATGTGTACCTTATAAAAGCTTAGAAAGCATATTTGGGGTCCAAAAAATGTCCGATGATGTTTTTAAACAAAACTATTTTCCAAAAACTTCTTATAAAGATTGGACGCGAAGCATGGGATACAAGTTTGTGTTCCAAAAGAGAACTTAAATGTGTACCTTATAAAAGCTTAGAAAGCATAGTTGGGGTCCAAAAAATGTCCTATGAGGTTTCTAAGCAAAACTATTTTTGCAAAACTTCTTGTAAAGGTAGAACGCTAAGCATGGGATACAAGTTTTTGTTCCAAAAGAGCACTTTAATGTGTACCTTATAAAAGCTTAGAAAGCATATTTGGGGTCCACAAAATATTAAAGTTATTGGCATAGTGTCCTTTGCCCTGACACTTAAAACAGGTTATATCACGATTCTTCTTAGGTCTAGGAGTACCTGAATCTGTTTTAGTGGTTTTGGATGTTTCGGCCTTGTCCTTCTTGAACCGATCATCAGCTACTTGTGTCTTGCCCTTGTCGTACGTCTTTTTATTGGGCTGACTCCAAGTATTCTTGTTGCGTGGAGTGGAGGCTATCTTCCTCTTGATTTGTTGTTCAGCTTGAGTAGCAAAGTGCATCAACTCGTCAAAGTCTCCATACACTTGTCTCTCCACTTTCCTTGCAATGCGGTCTTGAAGTCCATCAACGAACTGAGCCATGAGTGTCTCATCTGGTGCCTGAACTTCTAACCGGTTCTTGACAACTTCAAACTCCTCAAAGTATTCCTCAACTGACTTGTTTCCCTGAGAAAGACTTCGAAAACGTTTGTGTAAGTCTCGATAATAGTATGTAGGCACGTACCTTTTTCTGAGCATAGCTCTCATGTCATCCCATTGGTTGACTTGCCCACGTCTAAGCCTCCTTCTTTCAGAGACTTCACGATCCCACCAGGTTAGAGCATTGCCCGTGAGTTGAGCAGCTGCTAGTGCGACCTTCTTTCCCTCAGAGTATTGATAGTAATCATAGATATACTCCATTCTTCTCTCCCAATCAATGTATGCATCAGGATCCACCTTGCCTGCAAAAGTAGGAGGTTTCAACTTGATGTCTTTACCACCTTGCATGGATTGTCTTCATCATGGTCTCCCCTTTGGTTCCTGTGAACAACTCGGCGTCGCCCATTTGGTTGCTCATCTCGCCTAGGACCTTCCTCCTGATCGGCATCATCCTCCAAGCTTGGCATGTCACTGTCAGTGTCTCCATCATTAGCTTGGTTCCTTGGTTGATGTTGCCGTGGACCTTGTCCATTGTGTGCGTGAGCTTGTGGAAGCAATTGCTCCATCACATTCATGCGATCGCTGATGCTCCTTATCGCGTCAAGAAGTTGTTGTGTTGTGGGTTGAGGCTGCTCTTGATTATCTCCCATTGCCTACACACAAGTAACAACACGATCAAATGCAAAAGGAAAAAGAAAAGAAACAAAACAGGAAAGAACAAAGAAGAAAGAGTACGATGCAAGCAAACAAGTAATCTCGACACAAGACAAAAGAAATAACAAACTAGCTAAAAGGCAAAGTTCTAGTTCGGTTTTGACTACAAAGAGGCAAGACCAAATTCGAACAACAAGCAAATGCAATATGTTTATTTTTTTTTTTTTGTCAAAGTTCAAATATGGAAAGAAGCGGGAACCCTAGTGCAAGTCTAACTCAAATTCGAACAAGAGGTTTGCGGCGGCTGATGCAAGGAACTCGCAAGAACAAAAGCAAACACAATTCGAACTAGCAATCCTAGATGCAACCAAACGATTTCAAACAATCAGTTCTCCGAAACTAATGCAACAATCTATGGTAACCTTTTTTTTTTTTGATTTTATGGATGCAACAAACGAATGCAAGAAATAAAGGAACTAAACGATTTTTTTATGGTTTTTCTTATGAAGATGCGGAAACTAAACAAAGATCTAAACGAAAGAGCAGAAAGGAAATCGATGCAAGGATAGATATCACCTGATTCAAGAACCTTTCGGCTCTGATACCAAAATGATGTAAGATGGAGTATGGAACTCGAAGATTGGTTGTACAACACTCCTCTTCAAGCTAGTGAATGGATCGGATGGAATAGAAGTGAACTGATGGGATCCGGTTGATTGGTTGTGCAACTCTCTTCAACAGAATCAATGGATGGAATGGAATAGATGGATGGATCGTGGACGCCACAAAGCTTGATGGGAGAAAGCTTTGATAAGTCAAAATGCTCAAGAACGATATGACACACGAACTCAAGACTTGCAAAAAAGGTTTTCAAAGATGAAAAGCTCCGGTTTCTTTATTGATATTGGTTGAATGATACACGGCTGTGAGAGGGGACCTTAATAATGGGATCCAAACAGTTGATGCCCTACTTGGGGTCTTAAGCAAATACAAGAAAATAAAAGACTAAAAAGAAAACTACACAACCGATTACAACTTCTAACTAATTGAACCGAAAACTAATTTAACTAAATAAACCGACCTGAATCAAAGACATGAGCAAACAGTTAGTCCATAATCGAATTGAATTGATTTAAACCATACCTTGTAGATGGATTGGACCGTGTGATGAAGTGCACTGTTTCACTTAAGTAGCTTGGATGCTGAATAAGGAAACTTCATGGTCTTGTCGTATGGGAAGCAATGGCCAAGTCTTGTGCGGTTCTTCTTCATGCTCTTGTGGACCGACTTGAATATGATAAGCTTCTATGTGTGTTGCTGGTCCTTGTTCCTTAGCTCGCTCCGAGTCTTGCTCTTCAGTTGATCCTTCAATGGCGAGTTCTTCAACAATGGTGAGTGTACTCAGCTGATCCGTAATGCTCTCTAGGTTCTGGTTGTTGAATAGGCTAGCAACTCCTAGATTAAAGCTTTCACGCATGTCTCTTGTTCCTGATCTTGTTCTTGGAGCTTGCCTCATGATTGGAATGGGTTGATCGGCTCCTAGTTCCTCATCAAAGGTACACATTAAAGTGCTCTTTTGGAACACAAACTTGTTTCCCATGCTTCGCGTTCTACCTTTACAAGAAGTTTTGCAAAAATAGTTTTGCTTAGAAACCTCATAGGACATTTTTTGGACCCCAACTATGCTTTCTAAGCTTTTATAAGGTACACATTTAAGTTCTCTTTTGGAACACAAACTTGTATCCCATGCTTCGCGTCCAATCTTTATAAGAAGTTTTTGGAAAATAGTTTTGTTTAAAAACATCATCGGATATTTTTTGTACCCCAAATATGCTTTCTAAGCTTTTATAAGGTACACATTGAAGTTCGCCTTTGGAACACAAACTTGTATCCCATGCTTCGCGTTCTACCTTATTAAGAAGTTTTGCGAAAATAGTTTTGCTTAGAAACCTCATAAGACATTTTTTGGACCCCAAATATGCTTTCTAAGCTTTTATAAGGTACACATTAAAGTTCTCTTTTGGAACACAAACTTGTATTCCATGCTTCGCGTTCTATCTTTATAAGAAGTTTTGGAAAAATAGTTTTGCTTAGAAACATCATAGGACATTTTTTGGACCCCTAATATGCTTTCTAAGCTTTTATAAGGTACACATAAAAGTTCTCTTTTGGAACACACACTTGTATCCCATGCTTCGCGTTCTATTTTTACAAGAAGTTTTGCGAAAATAGTTTTGCTTAGAAACCTCATAAGACATTTTTTGGACCCCAAATATGCTTTCTAAGCTTTTTTAAGGTACACATTAAAGTTCTCTTTTGGAACACAAACTTGTATCCCATGCTTCGCGTTCTATCTTTATTAGAAGTTTTGGGAAATCAGTCTTGTTTAGAAACCTCATAGGACATTTTTTGGACCCCAAATATGCTTTCTAAGCTTTTATAAGGTACACATTAAAGTTCTCTTTTGGAACACAAACTTGTATCCCATGCTTCGCGTTCTATTTCTACAAGAAGTTTTGCGAAAATAGTTTTGCTTAGAAACCTCATAAGACATTTTTTTGACCCCAAATATGCTTTCTAAGCTTTTTTAAGGTACACATTAAAGTTCTCTTTTGGAACACACACTTGTATCCCATGCTTCGCGTTCTATTTTTACAAGAAGTTTTGCGAAAATAGTTTTGCTTAGAAACCTCAAAAGACATTTTTTGGACCCCAAATATGCTTTCTAAGCTTTTTTAAGGTACACATTAAAGTTCTCTTTTGGAACACAAACTTGTATCCCATGCTTCGCGTTCTATCTTTATTAGAAGTTTTGGGAAAATAGTTTTGTTTAGAAACCTCATAGGACATTTTTTGGATCCCAAATATGCTTTCTAAGCTTTTATAAGGTACACATTAAAGTTCTCTTTTGGAACACAAACTTGTATCCCATGCTTCGCGTTCTATTTCTACAAGAAGTTTTGCGAAAATAGTTTTGCTTAGAAACCTCATAGGATATTTTTTGGACCCCAAATATGCTTTCAAAGCTTTTATAAGGTACACATTAAAGTTCTCTTTTGGAACACAAACTTGTATCCCATGCTTCGCGTTCTATTTTTACAAGAAGTTTTGCGAAAATAGTTTTGCTTAGAAACGTCATAGGATATTTTTTGGACCCCAAATATGATTTCTAAGCTTTTATAAGGTACACATTAAAGTTCTCTTTTGGAACACAAACTTGTATCCCATGCTTCACGTTCTACCTTTATAAGAAGTTTTGCGAAAATAGTTTTGCTTAGAAACCTCATAAGACATTTTTTGGACCCCAAATATGCTTTCTAACCTTTTATAAGGTACACATTAAAGTGCCCTTTTGGAACACAAACTTGTATCCCATGCTTCGCGTTCTACCTTTACAAGAAGTTTTGCGAAAATAGTTGATGTAAGAACCAAGGCTGAACCAAGGTTTGGTGGAAGATGGGATCCGAGAAGCTGGTCGTACAACTCTCTCTTCTTGGATCGTTGGATGATCAATGGAAACGAAGTGATAGATGGATGGATCCTAAGCCAATTGGTCGTACAACTCTCCTTGGCTAGAACAATGGATGAAACGGTTTGATGGATGATTGAAGACGCCACAAAACTCGGTGATGAAGAGCTTTGATAAGTCAGAAATGCTCAAAGTGATTCACACAACTTCAAGACTTGTTACAAGATTTCGATAAGAAAACTCCGGTTTGTTTATTGATGATTGATAAAGATACACGACTGCTTATGAGGGCCTTATAAAGATAGCCAATGCAGTTATGCCCTTCGTGGGGTCTTGAAGCAAATTACACGGAATCAATCAAGCTATACTAAGCAAGAAAAAACTCGGCTAACAAATGCCTTTGACTAGAAACTAAATGAAAACAAAGAAAAAAAGGAAGAAAGACACTTACTGCACACGAAAACACGGTTAGATGGATCAATTAACATCAATGGAAATGATACTTACCTTAGTTGGTTCCGTGAATGATGGATGAATGTGGACAAGCTTTGATCTTCGAATTGAAATGTCTTTGAAGTGCTGCGTTTCATTTAGGCGAAATGCTGAATATGGAAAGCTCTTGATCACGGTGTGGAAGGATTGCCATTCGTCTAAGTTGCTCCTTGGACCGACTTGTATAAACATATGCTTCTTTAGCATCGGTTCTTGATCTTCACGAGTGTCTTGGTCTCTAGCTAGCTCTCCTTCAGCTTGAATAGAATTGATGGCTAGTTGATTGAGCTGCTCCGTGATGTGATCTAGCTCTAGTTGACAAGTTAAGGCTTCCAAAGATTCATTGAACTTCTCTCTCATGTTGATAGTGCCCGAACGAGTCAAAGGTCCATGTCTCATAACTGGAATCAGTTGAGTTGGATCACCATTGGTGTTGTTACTTAGGATGTCCTCATCATTCCCTCCCCCTTGAAAAGATTCTGACCTCAGAATATCTTCATCTGCATCAAAAGGAGATAAGTGTTGAGCCAAATGCGTGATTACACCAAGATCACATGAACCTTTCTATCTTAACCAATAAAAGAGAGTGTTAAACAAAAGGTGGAAAGAGTGCAGTAAAAGTAAGAAGTAAAAAGTAAGAGGTGAAAGTAAGAAGGAACTTACCTTGGACGAAAGTTAAGAAGGTAAATGGAGTTACCTTGATCGGTTGGAAAGACCACCATGTGAGAGCAACCGATCACACAAAAGCCACCATGATGCTGTCTACACCTCCATGTGCTCGATCTACTTTCTTTAAGCACATGCTCTACCTTTTATTTGTTTATTGTACAAAGCACTTCTCTTCACTCATTACAAATCTAGATCGTGATCACTCCTCTCTTCTTATATATTAAGAGGTTGATCGCCATTGTAATACACACACTTAAGGAAACCATTAATCCTTACTTCTTCTCTCTCACTTTAAGCTATCTCACTCATGTTCTTCATTATGGTTCTTCACTAAACTCGTTTTCCTCACTTAAATTCTTCAAGTAATACTCTATTAATTCCGCAATATTCCCTTATGGTATCAGAGCCAGGTTCTACCCTGTGTATCTAATCTCTCATCTCCTCTCAAAATCTCATCATTCAGTTCGTATAATCTCTATTCAAACCGTTCATAACAAAAACGCTTTCTTATCTTTGTTCTTCTGTGTTCTTGTAGTTTCTAGAGTATATTCAAACTCTTGTTATTCGTAAACTCTAGGCTCAAACCCTTGAGAGCGCTCTTAACAAGTGTATTGTTTTGAATTACTCAATCGTTGATACTTGTTATTATCCAGCGATCTAAAAGAAACTTCATCCATGGAAGAAACAAAGTCTACAACGAAAGCACCACTCCATGTGACTCTCAAAGGAGTTAATTATTTGCTGTGGTCAAGAACCACAAGAACTGCCTTGTGTAGCCGTCGTCTTTGGAATCATATCACAAATGAAGTTTCCAAAGAAGAACTCACAAGAGATGGAACGATTGTTCCCTTTGAAGAGAGTGATTGGTTTCAAGAAGACCAAACGGTTCTATCCTTGCTCCAAGGCTCTCTCAACCTGAAACTCTGGAGGCTTACTCATACTGTGAAACTGCCAAAGAGTTATGGGATACACTTGAGAAAGTATATGGAAATACCTCCAATCTCAGCCGAGTCTTTGAAGTCAAGAAAGCTATCAACGACTTGCATCAAGAGGATATGGAGTTTACCAAACACTTTGGGAGGTTCAGATCTCTGTGGGCTGAGCTAGAAATGCTCAGGCCAAGCACTCTGGATCCAATGATCTCAACGAGAGGAGAGAACAAGACAAAGTCTTCGCTTTGCTGTTTACCTTAAACCCGAATTACAACGACCTCATCAAGCACCTTCTCCGAGCTGATAAGCTCCCAAGTCTTGAAGAAGTCTGCTCCAAGATTCAAAAGGAGCAAGGCTCAGTAGGACTCTTTGGAGGAAAAGGTGAACTGGTCACGGCTAATCAAGGGGAGTTAGCCACAGCCAACAAAGGTATTTACAAAAGCAAAGACAGAAAAAATATTTATTGCGAACACTGCAAGAAAGAAGGACATGTCAAGGAGAAATGCTGGATCTTGCACCCCCATCTCAAGCCTAACAAATGGAGGGATGCAAAGGTGAATTTTGCAAATGAAGAAACTGAGGGAAAACCGGATAGCCGAGCAAGAGGAGGATCATCCACACGACTAAACGAAGGAGAGGGAACAGCTTTAGCTGCCTCATCTCAGTTCGTGACCAAGGCTGATCTGAATGCTCTCATCAAAGCTATTAAGGAATCCGGTAACACTCTTGGTAGATCCTTTTATGCGTTTGAGAACATTGATAAAGATCACATGCTTACAAACGTTAGTCATGAAGGAAAATCTTTACATGCAAATGGTAACAAGTCCTTGATAGTAGATTCAGGCGCTTCGCATCACATGATTAGTGATAGTAATTTGATTGACAATATACAACCTGCTGAAGGACATGTTGTGATTGCAAATGGAACGAAGGTTCCAGTTAAAGGAATAGGAGAATTGAACTTATTTGATCAAAAATCTAAAGCGTTCTATATGCCTAGCTTCACCTCCAACTTGCTATCTGTGAAAAGGGTGACAACAGACTTAAATTGTCTTGCTATATTCTCACCTACGGATGTGTGTTTTCAGGATATTGAGACAAGTAAGGTGTTGGGCAAAGGATTGACTAAAGATGATCTCTATTTACTTGAGGATATAAAACCTCATTCAAATCTATCTTCTATTTCTCATGTTGCTTATGCGAATAATGTCATTTGGCATGCTAGATTGGGACATCCTCATTCTCGTGCATTGACTTTATTATTACCTTCAGTTTCATTTCAAAATGATAAGTGTGAAGCTTGTATCCTAGGAAACACAGCAGAAGTGTATTTCCAAAGTCTTCAACTATATATCAGAATTGCTTTGATTTAGTGCACTCTGATGTTTGGACTTCTCCATGTGAATCAAGAGATCAAAACAAATACTTTGTCACATTCATTGATGAAAAATCAAAGTATACATGGATAACTCTCCTCCCATCAAAAGATAGAGTCTTTGAAGCATTTAGAAATTTTCAAAGTTATGTTACTAATCATTTCAATGCCAAGATCAAGATCTTTAGGTCAGATAACGGGGGAGAGTACATGAGCAATCCTTTTAAGGAGCATCTTGCAAGACACGGCATAAACACCAAACGAGCTGTCCGTATACACCACAGCAAAATGGGGTAGCTGAAAGGAAGAACAGACACCTAATGGAAGTGGCTCGTGCCTTGCTATTTCATCACAATGTACCAAAAAGGTTTTGGGGAGATGCGGTTTTATCAGCATGCTACTTGATTAACCGACTCCCCACTCGAAACCTTAATGATTCCTCTCCATATGAAGTCCTTAATCATGTTAAACCTCCTATTGACCATTTGCGAGTCTTTGGATGTGTTTGTTTTGTCTTAATTCCAGGAGACAAAAGAAACAAGTTGGATGCTAAAAGCAGCAAAGGAATGTTCATTGGATACTCCACAAGTCAGAAAGGCTACAAATGCTATATTCCGGACACTAGAAAAGTGATTGTATCACGTGATGTGAAGTTCATAGAGACAGAAGGATTTTACAAGGAGAAGAACTGGGAGAATCTCCAAGACCTGTCTCACACATTCAGACCGGGCTACTAATCTGAGGACACTCTTGGATCGTCTTGGAGTAATTCTCCCTAGACATTCTTCAAAGTCCCAGGATACTCCACCTGACTCTATGGAAGCTACCCCGGTTGATCATGAAGGGGGCAGTGACAGTAACACGGCTAGGATGAGGCAGAACAAGAAGGAACTCATGAACCAGCTTCGGTCCAGCAAGAGGACAATGGCCATGATCAAGAGGCAGCTCCCATTATTGACGAGGAACCTGAACCAGAGCCAGCTCCTGAACCAGAGCCAGTTGTCTTGAGACGCAGCCAGCGTGTGCGGAAGGACCCATCCAACTGGATCAACACAAGAGTGTACTACAATAACAATGCTGTAGCTCATCCAACTCAAATCACCTGCTCGTTTGCACACTTTCCGAGAGAACATCAAGTCTTTATGGGAGCATTAATACAAGAAGAAGTTCCAAAGACATATGAAGAAGCCATAGAACTTGATGTATGGCGAGATGCAGTAGGAGATGAAGTGGGAGCTATGAAGAGGAACCATACGTGGGATGAGGCAACCTTACCAAAAGGAAAGAAACCGGTGAGCTCACGATGGGTCTTTACTATCAAATACAAGAGTAATGGTGATATAGAAAGACACAAGGCTAGACTTGTAGCAAGAGGCTTTACTCAAACCTATGGAGAAGACTACATGGATACTTTTGCACCAGTTGCCAAGTTGCACACGGTTAGAGTGGTTCTATCATTGGCCGTGAATCTTGATTGGGAGCTTTGGCAAATGGACGTTAAAAATGCTTTCTTACAAGGAGAACTTGAGGAAGAAGTCTACATGACACCACCACCAGGTCTTGAAGAAAGTATCAGTCCCGGAAAAGTCTTAAGACTAAGAAAAGCCATCTACGGCTTGAAACAATCTCCAAGGGCTTGGTATCAAAAGCTGAGCAGAGTTTTGCTAGATCGTGGCTTCACAAGATCAGAAGCAGACAACACCTTGTTCACGCAAACCGGCCAAAGAGGTAGAGTGGTCATCCTCGTGTATGTAGATGACATAATCATCTCAGGGGATGACAAGGAAGGCATCAGTGAAACTAAGGTCTATTTAAAATCAAAGTTTGATATTAAAGACTTAGGAAACTGAAATATTTTCTGGGCATTGAAGTGTGTAGGTCAGAAGAAGGCTTATTTCTATCCCAAAGAAAATATGCACTTGACCTTTTAAATGAAGCAGGAGACTTAGGTACAAGGCCAGCTAAAACACCCTTAGAGGACGACTACAAAGTAGACCGTAAAGGGGAGCCTGAAGATGAGCTATATGAAGATGACACACAATATAGAAGGATGGTTGGAAAGTTAATATATCTAACTATAACCAGACCGGATCTATGTTTCTCTGTGAATCAGGTGAGCCAACATATGAAGGCACCAAAGGTTCATCATTGGAACATGGTGAATCGCATTCTGAGATACTTGAGAAACACCAGTGGTCAAGGAATCTGGATGGGAGGCAATCAAAGCACAGAAATTGTTGGTTATTGTGATGCAGATTGGGCTGGTGACCGAGAAGACAGGAGATCAACCACAGGCTATTGCACTTTCATTGGAGGAAATCTGGTGACTTGGAAGAGCAAGAAACAAAAGGTGGTTGCATGTTCAAGTGCTGAAGCTGAGTATAGAGCCATGAGAAGATTGACTACTGAGCTAATGTGGTTGAAGAATCTACTTAAAGACTTTGGCATTGATCAACAAACGCCAATCACCATGCATTGTGATAATCAAGCCGCAATACACATAGCCTCCAATTCAGTGTTTCATGAGAGGACTAAACACATTGAAGCCGATTGCCACAAAGTAAGAGAACAAGTCCAGCTGGAGTTATCTTACCTTGCTACACAAGGAGCTCGGATCAGTTAGCAGATATCTTCACAAGGCAGCCTCTCAGAAGATCAGTGAGTTCATTCATTCAAAGCTTGGACTCACAGATATAATCTTGGCTTGAACTTCCCTAATCGTGAAAGGTCATACTCTTTTCCTTGGTATGGTTTTATCCCATGTGGTTTTACACACTGAGGTTTTTAATGAGGTGATCTCTCACGGTTCCAAGCTTTACCATTCTCATTGGCTAAAGCTTGAGGGGGAGTGTTGAGCCAAATGCGTGATTACACCAAGATCACATGAACCTTTCTATCTTAACCAATAAAAGAGAGTGTTAAACAAAAGGTGGAAAGAGTGCAGTAAAAGTAAGAAGTAAAAAGTAAGAGGTGAAAGTAAGAAGGAACTTACCTTGGACGAAAGTTAAGAAGGTAAATGGAGTTACCTTGATCGGTTGGAAAGACCACCATGTGAGAGCAACCGATCACACAAAAGCCACCATGATGCTGTCTACACCTCCATGTGCTCGATCTACTTTCTTTAAGCACATGCTCTACCTTTTATTTTATTTTATTGTACAAAGCACTTCTCTTCACTCATTACAAATCTAGATCGTGATCACTCCTCTCTTCTTATATATTAAGAGGTTGATCGCCATTGTAATACACACACTTAAGGAAACCATTAATCCTTACTTCTTCTCTCTCACTTTAAGCTATCTCACTCATGTTCTTCATTATGGTTCTTCACTAAACTCGTTTTCCTCACTTAAATTCTTCAAGTAATACTCTATTAATTCCGCAATATTCCCTTAATAAGTCAGAGACATTAAAAGTAGGAGATACCGTATACTCACCTGGAAGTTCTATTTGATAGGCATTGTCATTAATCTTCTTCAAGACTTTGAAGGTCCATCTCCACGTGGTGAACTTGGACTTCCTTGGTTGGGAAACCTCTCTGATCTCATATGTAACCACACCCAATCCCTGGTTCAAAGGTAAGCTTCTTGCGCCCTTTGTTGACATACTTCTCGGTCTGTGCATTCTTTTCTCTATGTTGGCTCGAACTTGTTCATGAATCTTCTTGACAAGCTCCGCTTTGCTACTCCATCTTGACTGATCATCTGTTCTTTATGAGGAATGGGCAAAAGATCTAAAGGAGTATGTGGGTTAAAGCCATAAACAACTTCAAAAGGAGATAGTTTAGTGTGGAATGAGGAACGCGATTATAAGCAAATTCAATGAAGGGTAAAACAATCAAGCCAATTTCTCAAATTTTTACCAACCGTGGCCCTTAAAAGGGTGGATAAGTTCGGTTGACAACTTCAGTCTGTCCATCAGTTTGAGGATGACAAGTTGTTGAGAAGAGAAGCTTTGTTCCTAACTTTCTCCAAAGTGTTCTCCAGAAATGACTAAGAAACTTGGTGTCCCTATCTGATACAATCGTCCTTGGAATGCCATGATACTTAACCACTTCTTTGAAAAATAAATCAGCAACTTGTGTGGCATCATTGGTCTTGTTGCAAGGAATGAAGTGAGCCATCTTGGAGAAACGATCCACTACTACAAAGATTGAATCCTTGCTCCTGATGTTTGGCAATCCTAACACAAAATCCATAGAAACATCTACCCACGGCATGTTAGGTATAGGTAAAGGAGTATATAAACCATGTGGATGTGACCTGGATTTCGCTTTTAGGCAAGTAATGCACTTGGAACAGAATCGTTCCACATCTCTTTTCAGCCGAGGCCAAAAGAAGTGCTCCATTATGATGCTCAAGGTCTTGTCTACTCCAAAGTGTCCCATGAGGCCTCCTCCGTGTGCTTCTCTTAGTACTAGCTCACGCATGGACCCTTGTGGAATGCACAGCCTCTTATCCCTGAAAAGAAAACCATCTTGCAAGTAAAAGGGACCTAATGCGCCTTTGGTGCATAGTTGGAATGTGTCCTTGAAGTCTGGATCCTCATTGTACAAGTCCTTGATGTGTTCAAAACCCATGATCTTTGCTTCCATCGTAGCTATCAAGGCATGTCTTCTTGAGAGTGCATCAGCTACAATGTTGTCTTTGCCTTTTTTGTACTTAATGACATAAGGGAAGGTCTCCACGAATTGCAACCATCTCGCATGTCTCTTCTTTAGAGTTTTTTGTCCTCTTAGATACTTAAGAGTCTCATGATCTGTATGAATAACAAACTCTTTAGATAGTAAGTAATGTTGCCAAGTTTCAAGAGACCTTACAAGCGTATATAATTCTTTGTCATAAGTGGGATAATTCAGTGAAGCTCCATGTAGCTTTTCACTAAAGAATGCCACCGGTTTGCCTCCTTGAGTTAGGACAGCTCCTATCCCTGTTCCTGATGCATCACATTCAATCTCAAAAGTTTTGTCAAAGTCAGGCAAACATAGAACAGGAGAATTAGTTAAACGATTCTTAAGCTCTTTGAAAGCTTGTTCTTGTTCTTCTCCCCATTTGAAGGCAACATCCTTCTTGATAACCGAAGTTAATGGGGCAGCAATGGTGCTAAAATCTCGGACAAATCTTCTATAGAAGCTGGCTAATCCATGAAAGCTCCTAACGTGTCCTATAGTAGTGGGTGTAGGCCAGTCTTGAATTGCTTTGATCTTTTCTTCATCCACTCGCAATCCCTGTGAACTAACAACAAAACCTAAAAACACTACTTGATCAGTGCAGAAGGTACACTGATGAGGAACTAGGAACCAACCAACCCATTCCCATCATGAGGCAAGCTCCAAGAACAAGATCCGGAACTAGAGACATGCGTGAGAGCTTCAACCTTGGAGTAGCAAGCTTATTCAACAACCAGAGCTTGGAGAGTATCACGGACCAGCTGAGCACGCTCAACATCACTGAAGAACAGCTAAGTGAAGATCAGCAAGACACGGTTCAAGCTCAAAAGAAAGAAGCAGCAGCTTGTATAGAAGCTTATCACATCCAGTCGGTCCACATGATCATGAAGAAGAAGTGCATAAGACTTGGCCATTGTTCTCAATCGACAAGAGCATGGAGTTTCCTTATTCAGCATCCAAGCTAAATGAAACGCTGCACTTCAATCACACACGGTTCAATCAATCAAGGTATGGTTTACTTCAAATTCAATTAAACTAACCGTGTGCTCTTGTTTTGTTTTCAGGTCGACTAAGTAGTTCAATTAGTTATTTCGGTTTAGTAGTTCATTAGCTTTGTAATTCGGTTAAGTTAGTTTTCTTTTCAGTACTTGTAATTCTTGTAATTTGCTTCAAGTCCCCAAGTAGGGCAAAGCTGCATCGGTTTGTTTATAAGGCCTCTAGAGCAGCCGTGTATCTTTACAACTCATATCAATAAAGAAACCGGAGCTTTTCATCTTTGAAAACCCTTTTGAAGTCTTGAGTTCGTGTGTAATATCGACCTTGAGCAATCTTGACTTATCAAAGCTTAGATCCATAAGGCTTGTGGCGTCTTCAATCCCATCCATCCACAACCGATCCAGCCAAAGAGAGTTGAACAACCAGTTGGCTTGATTCCATATCACTCGCATCATTCGACCATCACCTAGCTTGAAGGAGAGCGTTGAACAACCAGCCTTCTTGCTCCATATCCACCCTCGTGCTTACATCATTTTGGTATCAGAGCCGAAAGGTTCTTGATTCAAGGTGATATCTATCCTTGAAACGATTTTCCTTTCTGCTCTTTGTTAGTTCTTTGAGTTTTGTTTCTTTGTTTCCGCATCTTAAGAAAAACCCATAAAAATCGTTTTTGATCTTTCATTATTTCTTTCTTGTTGCATTTCATATTAAAAAAAAAAAAAAAAGGTTGGATCGATTGCTTGTGTGGACTTTGATTGCTGTGGTTTGTTTGTGATCTTAGGAGTAACCATCGAGTTGTTTACCTCTAGGAATCCATAGCCGCCGCCTGCTTTCTTTGGTTTGTTTGCATTAGGTCGATAGTAGAAACCCTCCATACTTGCCATATTAGAACTTTGACAAAAAAAAAAAAGAATTTTCATATTGCACTTGTTTGTTTGTTCGAATTTGGTCTTGCCTCCTTGTAGTCAAAACCGAACTTGAACTTTGCCTTTTGTTAGTTTGATATTTCCATTTTGCTTGTTTCGATTCCTCCTTTTTGTCTTGTGTTGCGATTAGTTGGTTTCTTGCATTGCACTTTTCCTTTTTGTTATTTCCTTTCTTTGTTTCTTTTCCTTTTGCATTTGATCTTGTTTGTTACTTGTGTGTAGGCAAATGGGAGACAACCAAGAGCAACCTCAACCAACGTCACAACAACTCCTTGACGCAATAAGGAGCATCAGCGATCGCATGAATGTGGAGCAATTACTTCCACAAGCTCACGCACACAATGGACAAGGTCCACGGCGACATCAACCAAGGAACCAAGCTGATGATGGAGACACTGACAGTGACATGCCAAGCTTGGAGGATGATGCCGATCAGGAGGAAGGTCCTAGGCAAGATGAACACCCCATGGGCGACGCCGAGTTGTTCACAGGAACCAAAGACGAGACCATGATGATGACAATCCATGGCAAGGTGGTAAAGACATCAAGTTGAAACCTCCTACTTTTGCAGGCAAGGTGGACCCTGATGCATACATTGACTGGGAAAGAAGAATGGAGTATATCTATGATTACTATCAATACTCCGAGGGAAAGAAGGTCGCACTAGCAGCTGCTCAACTCACGGGCAATGCTCTAACATGGTGGGATCGTGAAGTCTCTGAAAGAAGGAGGCTTAGGCGTGGGCAAGTCAACAATGGGATGACATGAGAGCTATGCTCAGAAAGAGGTATGTGCCTACATACTATACCGAGACTTACACAAACGTTTTCGAAGTCTTTCTCAGGGAAACAGGTCAGTTGAGGAATACTTTGAGGAGTTTGAAGTTGTCAAGAACCGGTTAGAAGTCAGGCACCAGATGAGACACTCATGGCTCAGTTCGTTGATGGACTTCAAGACCGCATTGCAAGGAAAGTGGAGAGACAAGTGTATGGAGACTTTGACGAGCTGATGCACTTTGCTACTCAAGCTGAACAACAAATCAAGAGGAAGATAGCCTCCACTCCACGCAACAAGAATACTTGGAGTCAGCCCAATCAAAAGACGTATGACAAGGGCAAGACACAAGTAGCTGATGATCGGTTCAAGAAGGACAAGGCCGAGACATCCAAAACCACTAAAACAGATTCAGGTACTCCTAGACCTAAGAAGAATCGTGATATAACCTGTTTTAAGTGTCAGGGCAAAGGACATTATGCCAATGAATGCCCAAACCGTCGTGTGATGCTGATCAACGACCAAGGAGAGTATGAGACTGAAGATGAACAAGAGCCAGAACCACTGATTCTGAAGGAGAAAAACCGACTATCCTGAAGTGGGAGAGATATTGGTTACAAGGAGAGCTCTTAGTGCCATGTTTGAACCTGAAACCGTGCAAAAGAGAACATCTTTCACACAAGATGCAACATACAATCAAAGGTATGTAGCTTGATTATTGATGGTGGTTCTTGCACTAACGTGGCTAGCAAGTATCTTGTTGATAAGTTAGGTCTCAAGACAACTAAGCACCCCAAGCCATACCGATTGAAATGGCTAAATGATGACACGGTGTTGAAGATTGGAGAGCAAGTATCCGTGCCTTTCAGTGTAGGCAAGTACACGGATGAAGTTAAATGCGATGTGGTTCCAATGGAGGCTGGACATCTCTTATTGGGAAGACCTTGGCAATATGACAAGGATACTCTTCACCATGGGCGAACTAATTTACTCATTCAGCCATAACAACCGCAAGCACAACTTAGCTCCTCTTACACCACAAGAAGTGTTTGAAATGCAAAAATCCATGAACCAAATAAACAAGGCTCGTAAGACCAACTTGTTTATTACTCCAACTTCGGTTGTAAAGCTATTGATTGCAAAACACAGGTGCTACTAATGGTCTTTAGAGAATGTTTGCTTTCAGGTCCAATAGATTCGGAGCTGCCAACTGAAGTTAAAGAGCTTCTCAAGCAATTCGGAGATGTGTTTCCTGATGAGATTCCAGCTGGTTTACCTCCAGTCCGAGGCATTGAGCATCAGATAGATCTTATTCCCGGAGCTCCATTGCCTAACAGACCTGCGTATAGAGTTAATCCAGAAGAGTCTAAGGAGCTAGAGAAGCAAGTCCAAGAGTTAATGTCAAAAGGATACATCCGGGAGAGTTTAAGTCCTTGTGCCGTGCCAGTCTTGTTGGTGCCAAAGAAGGATGGAACCTGGAGGATGTTGTGGATTGCCGAGCTATAAACAACATCACAATCAAGTATAGGCATCCAATACCACGCCTTGATGACATGCTAGATGAACTAAGTGGAGCCACAATCTTTTCAAAGATTGATCTTAAGAGCGGCTATCATCAAGTTCGAATGAAGGAAGGTGATGAATGGAAGACAGCCTTTAAGACCAAGAGAGGCTTATACGAATGGCTAGTCATGCCATTTGGACTCACCAATGCTCCAAGTACATTCATGAGACTCATGAATCACGTGCTAAGAGCATACTTTGTAAGTTTGTTGTTGTTTACTTTGATGATATTCTTATATACAGCACTTGCTTATCGGATCATTTGATCCATCTTGAGAAGGTTTTAAACACTCTGAGAGTAGAAGGCCTATACGCCAACCTCAAGAAGTGTACCTTCTGTACTGATCAAGTAGTTTTCCTAGGTTTTGTTGTAAGTTCTCAGGGTTTGCAAGTAGATGAGGAAAAGATCAAAGCAATCCGAGATTGGCCAACACCAACAACCATAGGACATGTGAGAAGTTTCCATGGGCTAGCCAGCTTCTATAGGCGGTTTGTCCGAGACTTTAGCACCATTGCAGCCCCATTAACATCAGTTATCAAGAAAGACGTTGCATTCAAATGGGGAGAAGAACAAGACACAGCTTTTCAGAAGCTCAAGGATCGTTTGATCCAATCACCGGTTTTGTGTTTGCCTGACTTTGATAAAACTTTGAGATTGAATGTGATGCTTCAGGAACAGGAATTGGAGCTGTTCTAACTCAAGGAGGCAAACCGGTGGCATTCTTTAGTGAAAAGCTTCATGGAGCTTCACTAAACTATCCTACTTATGACAAGGAGCTATATGCGCTTGTAAGGTCTCTCGAAACTTGGCAACATTACTTATTATCTAAAGAGTTTGTTATTCATACAGATCATGAGACTCTAAAGTACTTAAGAGGCCAAACATCACTTAAGAAGAGACACGCAAGGTGGCTTCAATTTGTGGAGACGTTTCCCTATGTCATTAAGTACAAGAAGGGGAAAGAAAACATTGTAGCTGATGCACTTTCAAGGAGGCATGCCCTGATAGCTACAATGGAGGCCAAGGTTTTGGGTTTTGAGCACATCAAAGACCTATACCAAGATGATCCCGACTTCAAAGACACCATCCAACTGTGCAACAAAGGCGCAATAGGTCCATTCTATTTGCAAGATGGTTTTCTTTTCAGGGATAAGAGGTTGTGCATTCCACAAGGATCAATGCGTGATCTAATACTAAGGGAAGCACACGGAGGAGGTCTCATGGGGCATTTCGGAATTGACAAAACGTTAAGCATTGTGATGGAGCATTTCTTTTGGCCACGCTTAAGGAGAGATGTGGAGCGCTTCTGTGCTAAGTGCATCACATGCCTACGAGCTAAATCCAGGTCACATCCACATGGTTTGTATACTCCATTACCTATTCCTAACATGCCATGGGTAGATGTTTCTATGGACTTTGTCTTAGGATTGCCGAGCATAAGGAGGAAGGATTCGATCTTTGTTGTTGTGGATCGATTCTCGAAGATGGCTCACTTCATCCCATGCAACAAGACCAATGATGCTACGCAAATAGCTGATTTGTTCTTCAAGGAGGTGGTGAAGTACCATGGCATTCCCCGCACCATAGTGTCAGACCGAGACACCAAGTTTCTAAGCCACTTTTGGAGAACACTATGGAGGAAGCTAGGCACAAAGCTTCTCTTCTCAACAACTTGCCATCCACAAACAGATGGACAAACTGAAGTTGTCAACCGCACTCTCTCAACCCTTTTAAGGGCGGTTGGTAAAAACTTAAGGAATTGGCTTGATTGTTTACCTTTCATTGAGTTTGCTTATAATCGTGTGCCACACTCTACTACTAAACTCTCTCCTTTTGAAGTTGTCTATGGTTTTAAACCAAATACTCCACTAGATCTTATGCCTTTGGAACACAAAGAACAGATGATTAGCCAAGATGGAGTGGAGAAGGCGAGTTTGTCAAGAAGATCCATGAGAAAGTTAGAGAGAACATAGAGAAGAAGAACAAGCAAACCGAGGAGTATGTGAACAAGAAACGCAAGAAGGTCACCTTTGAAGAAGGAGATTGGGTTTGGCTACACATGAGGACAGAACGGTTTCCAAATGAAAGAAAATCTAAGCTATCACCACGAGGAGATGGTCCCTTCAAAGTCCTGAAGAAAATAAATGACAATGCGTATCACATTGATCTGCCAGGTGAGTTTAAAATTTCTCATACATTTAATGTTTCTGATTTATCTCCCTTTGATGCAGATGAGACAATTCTGAGGACAGAATCTTCGCAAGGGGGAGGGGATGATGAGGAACTAGGAACCACCAACCCATTCCCATCATGAGGCAAGCTCCAAGAACAAGATCCGGAACTAGAGACATGCGTGAGAGCTTCAACCTTGGAGTAGCAAGCTTATTCAACAACCAGAGCTTGGAGAGTATCACGGACCAGCTGAGCACGCTCAACATCACTGAAGAACAGCTAAGTGAAGATCAGCAAGACACGGTTCAAGCTCAAAAGAAAGAAGCAGCAGCTTGTATAGAAGCTTATCACATCCAAGTCGGTCCACATGATCATGAAGAAGAAGTGCATAAGAGGCCATTGTTCTCAATTCGACAAGAGCATGGAGTTTCCTTATTCAGCATCCAAGCTAAATGAAACGCTGCACTTCAATCACACACGGTTCAATCAATCAGGTATGGTTTACTTCAAATTCAATTAAACTAACCGTGTGCTCTTGTTTTGTTTTCAGGTCGACTAAGTAGTTCAATTAGTTATTCGGTTTAGTAGTTCATTAGCTTTGTAATTCGGTTAAGTTAGTTTTCTTTTCAGTACTTGTAATTCTTGTAATTTGCTTCAAGTCCCCAAGTAGGGCAAAGCTGCATCGGTTTGTTTATAAGGCCTCTAGAGCAGCCGTGTATCTTTACAACTCATATCAATAAAGAAACCGGAGCTTTTCATCTTTGAAAACCCTTTTGAAGTCTTGAGTTCGTGTGTAATATCGACCTTGAGCAAATCTTGACTTATCAAAGCTTAGATCCATAAGGCTTTGTGGCGTCTTCAATCCATTCCATCAACCGATCCAGCCAAAGAGAGTTGAACAACCAGTTGGCTTGATTCCATATCACTCGCATCATTCGACCATCACCTAGCTTGAAGGAGAGCGTTGAACAACCAGCCTTCTTGCTCCATATCCACCCTCGTGCTTACATCATACACTTCTTGAGGTTGGCATACAAGCCCTCTTGCCTCAAAGTGTCTAACACCTTCTCTAAATGGATCACATGATCCGCCAAACAAGTACTATAAATAAGAATGTCATCGAAATAAACAACAACAAACTTACAGATGTATGCCCTTAAGACATGGTTCATGAGTCTCATGAATGTACTTGGGGCATTGGTGAGTCCAAATGGCATGACTAACCATTCGTATAAGCCTCTCTTGGTCTTGAAAGCCGTTTTCCACTCATCACCTTCCTTCATTCTCACTTGGTGATAACCGCTTTTAAGATCAATCTTGGAAAAGATTGTTGCTCCACTTAGCTCATCTAACATATCGTCAAGGCGTGGAATGGGGTGTCTGTACTTGATGGTAATGTTGTTTATTGCTCTACATTCAACACACATCCTCCAGGTTCCATCTTTCTTTGGTACCAACAGAACTGGTACTGCACACGGGCTTAAGCTCTCGCGAATATAGCCTTTAGCCATAAGATCTTGTACTTGTCTCTCTAGCTCCTTTGATTCCTCAGGATTTACTCTGTACGCAGGTCTATTAGGTAGAGGTGCTCCTGGTACGAGGTCTAGGCGGCGGCTAAGAACTAGGTTGAACTGCGTTATTTTATTGATAGTAGGTTGAAAAAGAATACACGGCTGCAAGGGAGCTTTATAATAGCTCTATCAGCTAGCCCTAAGGCCGACTCAACAGAAAAGGAAATGATACAATTCGAAAATGCAAAAACAAAACAAAAGGAAACATTGTCCGAACTTAAACAAATAAAAAGACTCTACTAGGACTCGAACTAAGGTTGTTGGCGAGCTCTTAGCCACTGGGAGACTCTCCTTTACCTGCACAAATCGTTAATATTGAGAATACTTTACCTTGGGTTAGCTTATTCGGTGTCTTGTGGTTCGGTCTTGATTGGCTCTTCCTTGAAGTCTTCTTGTCCAATCTTTGGACCTCGTTCCTTGTCTTCTCCTTGAGCTTCCAACTCGAATATTAGCTGCTTAATGACTCTAGTACCTGCCAAAGGAATAGACTCACATTGCTTGACTTGGCATTGCTCATCTTGTACGTTTAGTCGCGCAAAGTCTTGACGAGGTCAGGTTCCTTAGTTGAGTTCTCTTCTAGTGGTTCTGGCCTCAAACATTGGAACTCGTGGGTGTTGATGAGTGCAGCTACAGCTCTATTGAACCCTTCTCTGAGTCGTCTAGTCTTGGATCGAGTCATGGGTGAATCTTTGACAATAGGAATGATCGGTTCTAGCTGGTCCGGTTCCATGTCCACATCACTAAGCAAAACTATTTTTGCAAAACTTCTTGTAAAGGTAGAACGCGAAGCATGGGAAACAAGTTTGTGTTCCAAAAGAGCACTTTAATGTGTACCTTATAAAAGCTTAGAAAGCATATTAGGGGTCCACAAAATGTCCTACGAGGTTTCTAAGTAAAACTATTTTCGCAAAAATTCGTGTAAAAATAGAACGCGAAGCATGGGATACGAGTTTGTGTTCGAAAAGAGAACTTTAATATGTACCTTATAAAAGCTTAGAATGCATATTTGGGATCCACAAAATGTCCTTTGAGGTTTCTAAACAAAACTATTTTCGCAAAACTTCTTAATAAGGTAGAACGCGAAGCATGGGATACAAGTTTGTGTTCCAAAGGAAAACATTAATGTGTACCTTATAAAAGCTTTGAAAGCATATTTGCGGTCCAAAAAATGTCCTATGATGTTCTAAACAAAACTATTTTTCCAAAACTTCTTATAAGATAGAACGCGAAGCTGGATACAAGTTTGTGTTCCAAAAGAGAACTTTAATGTGTACCTTATAAAAGCTCAGAACGCATATTTGGGGACCAAAAAATGTCCTATGAGGTTTGTAAACAAAACTATTTTCGCAAGACTTCATATAACGGTAGAGCGCGAAGCATGTGATACAAGTTTGTGTTCCAAAAGAGAACTTTAATGTGTACCTTATAAAAGCTTAGAAAGCATATTAGGGGTCCAAAAAATGTCCTATGATGTTTCTAAACAAAACTATTTTTCCAAAACTTCTTATAAAGATAGAACGCGAAGCATGGGATACAAGTTTGTGTTCCAAAAGAGAACTTTAATGTGTACCTTATAAAAGCTTAGAAAGCATATTTAGGGTCCAAAAAATGTCCTATGAGGTTTCTAAACAAAACTATTTTCCCAAAACTTCTAATAAAGATAGATTGCGAAGCATGGGATACAAGTTTGTGTTCCAAAAGAGAACTTTAATGTGTACCTTATAAAAGCTTAGAAAGCATATTTGGGGTCCAAAAAATGTGTTATGAGGTTTCTAAGCAAAACTATTTTCGCAAAACTTCTTATAGAACGTGAAGCATGGGATACAAGTTTGTGTTCCAAAAGAGAACTTTAATGTGTACCTTATAAAAGCTTAGAAAGCATATTTGGGGTCCAAAAAATATCCTATGAGGTTTCTAAGCAAAACTATTTTCGCAAAACTTCTTGTAAAAATAGAACGCGAAGCATGGGATACAAGTTTGTCTTCCAAAAGAGAACTTTAATATGTACCTTATAAAAGCTTAGAATGCATATTTGGGATCCACACAAATTCCTTTGAGGTTTTTACAAAGGTTCTAAACAAAACTTTTCGCAAAACTTCTTGTAAAAATAGAACGCGAAGCATGGGATACAAGTTTGTGTTCCAAAAGAGAACTTTAATGTGTACCTTATAAAAGCTTAGAAAGCATATTTGGGGTCCAAAAAATGTCTTATGAGGTTTCTAAGCAAAACTATTTTCGCAAAACTTCTTAATAAGGTAGAACGCGAAGCATGGGATACAAGTTTGTGTTCCAAAGGCGAACTTTAATGTGTACCTTATAAAAGCTTAGAAAGCATATTTGGGGTCCAAAAAATATCCTATGACGTTTCTAAGCAAAACTATTTTCGCAAAACTTCTTGTAAAAATAGAACGCGAAGCATGGGACACAAGTTTGTGTTCCAAAAGAGAACTTTAATGTGTACCTTATAAAAGCTTAGAAAGCGTATTTGGGGTCCAAAAAATGTCTATGAGGTTTCTAAACAAAACTATTTTCCCAAAACTTCTAATAAAGAAAGAACGCGAAGCATGAGATACAAGTTTGTGTTCCAAAAGAGAACTTTAATGTGTACCTTAAAAAAGCTTAGAAAGCATATTTGGGGTAAAAAAATGTCTTATGAGGTTTCTAAGCAAAACTATTTTCGCAAAACTTCTTGTAAAAATAGAACGCGATACAAGTTTGTGTTCCAAAAGAGAACTTTAATATGTACCTTATAAAAGCTTAGAATGCATATTTGGGATCCACAAAATGTCCTTTAAGGTTTCTAAACAAAAATATTTTCGCAAAACTTCTTAATAAGGTAGAACGCGAAGCATGGGATACAAGTTTGTGTTCCAAAGGAGAACTTTAATGTGTACCTTATAAAAGCTTAGAAAGCATATTAGGGGTCCAAAAATGTCCTATGATGTTTCTAAACAAAACTATTTTTCCAAAACTTCTTATAAAGATAGAACGCGAAGCATGGGACACAAGTTTGTGTTCCAAAAGAGAACTTTAATGTGTACTTTAATGTGCCTTTGGAACACAAACTTGTATCCCATGCTTCGCGTTCTACCTTATTAAGAAGTTTTGCGAAAATAGTTTTGCTTAGAAACCTCATAAGACATTTTTTGGACCCCAAATATGCTTTCTAAGCTTTTATAAGGTACACATTAAAGTTCTCTTTTGGAACACAAACTTGTATTCCATGCTTCGCGTTCTATCTTTATAAGAAGTTTTGGAAATATAGTTTTGTTTAGAAACATCATAGGACATTTTTTGGACCCCTAATATGCTTTCTAGGCTTTTATAAGGTACACATTAAAGTTCGCCTTTGGAACACAAACTTGTATCCCATGCTTCGCGTTCTATTTTTATAAGAAGTTTTGCGAAAATAGTTTTGCTTAGAAACCTCATAGGATATTTTTTGGACCCCAAATATGCTTTCTAAGCTTTTATAAGGTACACATTAAAGTTCTCTTTTGGAACACAAACTTGTATCCCATGCTTCGCGTTCTACCTTTATAAGAAGTTTTGCGAAAATAGTTTTGCTTAGAAACCTCATAGGGATTTTTGGACCCCAACTATGCTTTCTAAGCTTTATAAGGTACACATTTAAGTTCTCTTTTGGAACACAAACTTGTATCCCATGCTTCGCGTCTATCTTTATAAGAAGATTTTGGAAAATAGTTTTGTTTGAAAACATCATCGGACATTTTTGGACCCCAAATATGCTTTCTAAGCTTTATAAGGTACACATTAAAGTTCGCTTTGGAACACAAACTTGTATCCCATGCTTCGCGTTCTACCTTATTAAGAAGTTTTGCGAAAATAGTTTTGCTTAGAAACCTCATAAGACATTTTTTGGACCCCAAATATGCTTTCTAAGCTTTTATAAGGTACACATTAAAGTTCTCTTTTGGAACACAAACTTGTATTCCATGCTTCGCGTTCTATCTTTATAAGAAGTTTTGGAAAATAGTTTTGTTTAGAAACATCATAGGACATTTTTTGGACCCCTAATATGCTTTCTAAGCTTTTATAAGGTACACATAAAAGTTCGCCTTTGGAACACAAACTTGTATCCCATGCTTCGCGTTCTACCTTATTAAGAAGTTTTGCGAAAATAGTTTTGCTTAGAAACCTCATAAGACATTTTTTGGACCCCAAATATGCTTTCTAAGCTTTTATAAGGTACACATTAAAGTTCTCTTTTGGACACAAACTTGTATCCATGCTTCGCGTTCTATCTTTATAAGAAGTTTTGGAAAAATAGTTTTGTTTAGAAACATCATAGGACATTTTTGGACCCCTAATATGCTTTTTAGCTTTTATAAGGTACACATTAAAGTTCTCCTTGGACACACAAACTTGTATCCCATGCTTCGCGTTTTACCTTATTAAGAATTTGCGAAATAGTTTTGTTTAGAAACCTCAAAGACATTTTGTGGATCCCAAATATGATTTATAAGCTTTTATAAGGTACACATTAAGGTTCTCTTTTGGAACACAAACTTGTATCCCATGCTTCGCGTTCTATTTTTACAAGAAGTTTTGCGAAAATAGTTTTGCTTAGAAACCTCATACGACATTTTTGGACCCCAAATATGCTTTCTAAGCTTTTTTAAGGTACACATTAAAGTTCTCTTT
>VHIU01000582.1:0-43012 GCA_010577795.1 Isatis tinctoria | reverse complement strand
GAAAGCGGTTAGTCTCTACCGGAGAGCGGCGGAGCTCGGTGACGCTGTTGGTCAATGCAATTTGGGGATTTCTTATCTTCAAGGTATAACGGATTCCTCATTTCGAGTTTATTGCTTAAATTTTCTGGAACTGTGATGGGATTGAACTGGAGGATGAGCTTATTGTTTGCCAATTTTGGTGTTTGAATTGCTTGCTTTGTATTGTATCTGCAGCTCAACCTTCTAATCCAAAGGAAGCGATGAAATGGTTGAAACAATCTGCAGAAAACGGTTATG
Source organism: Isatis tinctoria (assembly GCA_010577795.1). NCBI lineage: Eukaryota > Viridiplantae > Streptophyta > Magnoliopsida > Brassicales > Brassicaceae > Isatis > Isatis tinctoria. The sequence goes on along the minus strand of VHIU01000582.1, from coordinate 42,736 downwards.
TTCGAGCACAGTATCAGTTAGCTCTTTCTTTACACCATGGCCGGGTCGTGCAAGCCAATCTGCTCGAAGCTGTATGTGTGATCTTCTTCTTCTGTTCCTTTATTTGTCTAGTTGATATTCTATATATCTGTATCTTTTTTTTGTATGTGGTCCTTGATAATTATGGCTGCACACATTCAGTGGAAAGGAACCTTGGACATGTGCGCGTAGTTCATTTGCGGAAATGTCTTGACTTCTGTCATTTAAGCTTTAAAAGCCTTTAGTGACTGGATTTTTCTCTTTTTTTTTTTGACAGACTAAGTGGTACCTAAAGGCAGCAGAAGGTGGCTATGTACGAGCGATGTATAACATTTCGCTTTGTTACTCGGTTGGGGAAGGCTTACCTCAAAACCGGAAGGTAGCAAGAAAATGGATGAAACGAGCAGCTGATCACGGCCACACTAAAGCTCAGTTTGAGCACGGCCTTGCTCTGTTCTCTGTAAGCATCTCTCTGATCTTACCTCTGTTCAACCAAATCTTGTTAAGAGTTCTACTTTTCTTGATATATATAGACCATGTTGGAGTATTAGGCGACTAGATGAAAAGAATTTGGGTGATTATCCAATAGAGTTGGATTTCGATTTTAGATTTATGTAAGGAGTTGGAGATTGAACTGATGGATCTTTATGATTTTGATGAGCAGGAAGGAGCGTTGTTGAAATCTGTAATGTACTTAGAACTCGCTGAACGTGGTGGCGAAACGGCTGCAAGTCACGTTAAGGAAGTTATACACCAACAGCTTTCTGCAACTTCTCGTGATCATGCCGTAAACCAAGCCAATAACTGGCGTGCGTTACCAGCTAATCGCTGAGTCTCATCTTTTGAGTACAGTGAGGTCATATTGATTGGCTCTTTTAGTTTCATTCTGGTGATGGTTCAACGAAATAACATCAAATTTGCGCCTCTTTTTTTGTTTTTCCCTTTTCTTCAGAGTTCAGTGATTTGAACAATTAACACAGTTTAATACTTTAGCAGCTAATGCGACTCCACAACCTCTCATAAATCCAACAATATTAAAAACGAAACGACTGCATAATCAGAAGAAAGAAACTAGTAGAAAAGATAAAATGTAATGTAGTAAAAACAAACTTCGAAGTTCGAACGGTAACGCTTTATAAAATGGTTCGGTAAAAGATGAAAGAAGTTTTATGTCACGTGATAGTAGTAGTTCATTCTTGGTAAGACATGTGTTTGGAATAATTTTAATGTCTGTCCCTGTGGGGACATAATTAATATTGTCGTTAAATCTCCGCATAGCCTTATAAAATCACTCTATTTTGTACGGCGATAGAGTCTCTTAGTTTTGAAGTGACATGATGAAATGGTCTTTTTGATAAAGAGGAGATACTAATACAAAAGAATTTGGTGAATATTTTCCGAAATCTACTAAAAACCAAATATGAAACATGAACAAGTTTAGTCCTGTTTCATCCCACAAACTTTTCTGTGAGATAGGTGGAACATCATTAATATTCAAATTACTAATGTTGCGTGACTGAGATTCTTATTATGCAAACTAACAGTCTAGCTATAATTCACTCCACACATAACTTATCAATTCCACCACATCGAAGAGCTAATAAGATATAGATGCTTTTGATGAAAATGGTAGATCCTATTAATCGAGGATAAAGCGAGTGGAAATCGAACATATGTGAAAGCCAAATCATAATTCCAGAACAGTAATGAACTACGAATGCAAGTATAAATCCAAAGACGTTCAAAACGATAAAGAACGTAATCGCAATTCTAAATCTACCAATTACGTAAATCACAAAACAAGTGAAAATGGCAAGGCAAAATTCCAGAATCTCAATGTCATAACAACCATTTATAAAAATCCAACAAAGGTTCATAAACTACTAGTTTAGAGAGAAAGATATCTCTATTTCAAGATCCAAAACAGGATAGATTGAAAAAAAAAAAGAAAAAAAAAGGAAGAGAAAACTTTGATAAACCTAAGCAGTGAGCACAACGGCACCACCAGCTTCCTTGATCTTCTTCTCTGCAGTCTTCGAGATGAGCTTGGCCTTGACAACGAAAGGCTTGTTCTCAGGCAAATGACCTTTACCCAAGACCTTGAAGAACCCGTGCTGCGTCACGTCGATCATCGGAACGTTGTCCTTTGTGGATTTCGCCTTCACATCCTCAGGGACGAGCGACCATAGCCTGTCGAGGTTCACGATTGGGCAGTAGAACTTGTTGCGAAGCTTGTGGAAGTATCGCATACCCACTTTACCGAAGTAACCGGGATGGTACTTGTCGAAGAGGATCCTGTGGTGGTGCATACCTCCGGCGTTACCGCGACCTCCAGGATGCTTGCGATGCTTTCCGATACGACCGTGTCCGGCGCTGACGTGACCACGCTTCTTCCTGTTCTTCTTGAATCTGGTCGTCATTTTCGCCGATCTGCAACTCCTCTCCCTCGAACCTTTTCTCCTGCGGCTAGGGTTTCCGAAGAAGAAGAAGCACAGATTTATACAGACGAGAGGATATTCACTCTCTTCCGCTTTCCTAGGGTTTACACTATTTCAACTGGGCTATTAAGTGATATGGGCCTCATACGGCCCAATAGGAATTATCTCTTTTCATTTTCAGCCTTGCACTTCAAACGGCGGCGTTGAGTGAACGGCTTGCCTTCAAGTTCACCACCACACGTTTGAATCTCCACGCGCCTTTCCCACGCGCCGGTTACCTTGTGGCTGATGATGAACTCGGTGGACGTGGTGGATCTCCGTGGGCCCCACCTCGGTTTTGAAGATTGTTTTGGTTGACACGGAGCTACTTTGCGTTACGTCTTCTTCAATTTTCGAAACGGCGCGTTTCATATCTGTCTCTGGTCTCATATGAGCCAAGGAAAGCTCGAACGGAGCTCCACGTCGTGAAGCTTTCTTCGTCTCACTCCACCGATCACGACGCGGATTCATGGCTCTGCAGGTACTCGGGTGCACGAGTCGCCCCATCCGCGTTTCCCTCCACCGGCGGTGTTCTGTTATTGCCGCCAGTGACATTAGAAGGACGAATCTCCGGTTCATTGCAAAACCAAAACCGTCTTTTTCTCTTCAATTTTCCGGTGGAAGTTGTCGGTTATCTCCGATTAATTGCTCGACGGTGAATGGAGCAGCAGTGGAAAGCGCGGAGTATTATGAAGGAGAAGGAGGAGACTCCGTTTCACTTCCCGAGAGAATTCGGCAATGTGTTGGTTTTCTCCGGACGATACTACCAGGCGGAAGCTGGTGGAGTTTCTCGGATGAGGTTGATAGCAGGTTCATGGCGAAGCCGGTGACTGTTTGGCGTGCGCTAAGTCGGATGTGGGAACTTGTGGCTGAGGACCGTTGGGTTATCTTCGCTGCGTTTTCGACTCTTGTCGTTGCTGCGGTGCGTGGTTTCTTCCTTCATACTCTTGTTCTGTGAATGGTTTTCGCATCGAGCCAGTGTTGTTTCGTTGGACTTACTTAGTTCCTCTCATTACAACTCATACGTGCGAAATTTAACAGTAAATGTGATAGCAAGGAACACACTCTTGGATTGCTACTAGTTATAGTCAGAATCCGAATCTTCCTTTGCTTATATCTTTTTTTCCTGTTTCAGCTTTCAGAGATATCCATTCCACATTTCTTAACGGCTTCGATATTCTCGGCACAGAGTGGTGATATCACTGTGTTTCGTCGAAATGTCAAGCTCTTGATTGTGCTATGTGTTACTTCAGGCATTTGCAGGTCAAGATCTTGTATGGTCAAATGCTTGTCCCTGGTTTTTTCTTTTGTTTTGTTCAAGTTGAAGTACAGGGTTGTTCTTGCTGTCTGAACAGCTTCCTCTTTTTGAGATTCTTTTACAAAACATTTCAAGCTATTGATATTGTGGAGTTCCTCACACAACTCTTTGTTCAACTCTTGATTCCAGTGGCATACGGGGATGCTTCTTTGGGATTGCTAACATGATACTTGTGAGTTTCGTTTCCACTTCCCAGGAACTTTTTCTTTCTATTTGTGGTTTTAATGTCCTCAAGAATGATGGGCCTCACCCTACTCTGTAGGTTAAACGAATGAGGGAAACGCTATACTCGACTCTTCTCCTCCAGGTCGTGAAAGTTTTTAGCTGTTGTATCATTCGTAAATCTTGGTAACTCATGTTTACCTTTAACATCTTTTTATCACTCTCGCTAACTTGACTGGACTGTGCATCAGGATATATCGTTTTTCGACTCTCAAACTGTTGGTGACTTAACAAGCAGACTTGGATCTGACTGTCAGCAAGTCTCGAGGGTCATTGGAAATGATCTGAACATGATATTTCGAAATGTTCTTCAGGTCTTCTTCTAATCAATATAGTTTCCATCTCGCCTAAAGCATGCCTCGCGCATGATTGACGTCTATTTGTATGTTTACCTTCTTTCTTTTAGGGTACAGGGGCATTGGTTTATTTGTTGATCCTGTCCTTGCCCCTTGGGCTGTGCACATTGGCGATTTGTTGTACTTTGGCAGCGGTTATGTTCTTTTACGGGATGTGAGTTTCTGCCATTACTTTATCTTTTTTATTAGATAATTCACCTGGGCAGCTGCAACTATTACTTATGCCTAGTGTTCTTATGACTGAAAGTAAAGTTACATCCGGTCATGTTGTAGGTACCAAAAGAAGACAGCGAAGTTAATTCAGGAGATCACAGCTTCTGCAAATGAAGTAGATTGTTGAAGAACTCTTTTTTCTTTTTTCCTTATTGTCATGATGTCTAATCTTAATATATGTCTTTTATGCAATGAATTATTCGCTTATAACTGCTCTCTCGATCTGCAAGGTCGCTCAAGAGACATACTCTTTGATGAGAACTGTTCGTGTATATGGGACAGAGAAGCAAGAGCTTAAAAGGTGCAATCTAATACCATGAAACCCTTGAAAGTCTGTCCATTTCTTAATTTATTTTTCTGTTGAAATTTTGCGATACCGGCCCAATCTGTTTGAATAACAGGTTCTGTCAGAGCCAAGTTACTTTTTGATAGATTTTCTCTATGTGGTGGAAAGGTACAATCACTGGCTTCAGAAAATGGCAGATGTAAGTTTGCGACAGAGTGCTGCATATGGTATTTGGAACTGGAGCTTCAACACTCTTTACCACGCAACTCAGGTTCCTCAAATATAACCCTGCTTTGCTTAACTTCGTTCGCTCTTTTTACTGTATTTTGGAAGGATGAATTAATTTGTCGTTCTTAAAGATGATGATGCTCATGCTACGAACGTGACAAGATCCATTGTTCCTTTTATAGATTATTGCTGTATTGATTGGAGGAATGTCCATCTTAGCCGGTCAAATAACAGCAGAGCAGCTGACAAAGTTTCTGTTGTATAGTGAGTGGTTAATCTATGCAACATGGTGGGTAGGAGATAATTTATCGAATTTGATGCAATCAGTTGGAGCGAGTGAAAAGGTCTTTCAAATGATGGATCTCAGGCCAAGTGATCAATTCAAATTAAAAGGCAAGGTTCAGTTTCTTTTGGGGCAATAGGGCAGTATATTTTAGAAACATGTTGACCATTTATGTGATTGATGGGAGCTTGAGTTTGGTTGTAATCAGTTGATATAACTCTTAGAGTCAAATCACTTTGGACTTCCGACCTAGAGGCTTACAGAGATTGCTACGCTCGACCATGTAATGTATTTTTATTTATCAACTGGCTGCAGGAACGAGACTCCAGAGACTGACAGGACATATCGAGTTCGTAAATGTGTCGTTCTCCTACCCTTCAAGAGAAGAGGTATCATTGCATTCATGTGTGTAACCTTTGCAGTCTAATCTTTTGCCATTAACTTTCCGCTTGTGTGTGGATATCATTGAACCAGAATTTCTTGACTAGTGAAATCTGCCATTTTGTTTTTTTAACTTGTATGCCACAGATTCATAAATCATTCAGATTATGACTTTCGATTTTGTACCAATAGTGCTTGCAAATTAATGACCAAACTTATTTTGTGTATTTGCACGAATTTGCAATTTTGTTTATTATATTAGAATTCATGCACACGAAATCTTATGGGCCTCATATTTCAGTGTGTCTAAACAAATCATATCATATGTGAATCTCTCAGGTGGCAGTGCTTCAAAACGTGAGCATTTCCGTTCGTCCTGGTGAAGTGGTCGCAATCGTAAGTATTTATCTCAAAGGAGTCCTACAGTGCCGCTAATTTACTTAGAATGTATTGGAAGTGACTTGTGTAAAAAATCTGTTGTGTTCAGGTTGGTCTAAGTGGCAGTGGCAAAAGCACAGTGGTTAGTCTTTTGCTGCAACTGTACGAACCAAAAAGCGGTCAGGTAAGTTATTCAAACTCACTGTAGAATAACCTTTGAAGCCATTTCTTCCTAAAGGCTTCCTCTTTGAAATCCAGATTCTACTGGATGGGTTTCCTTTGCAAGAGTTGGATGTCAAGTGGCTAAGACAAAGAATCGGATACGTGGGGCAGGTTCTCCACGCGTTTTCCCTATGAAAAAAAAAATAAAAAATAATGAATTTCACTTTCGTTTCTTCACAAACTCACAATGAAACAGGAACCAAAACTCTTCCGCACAGACATCGGTTCGAACATCAAGTATGGATGTGATCGAAATGTAACGCAAGAAGATATAGTATGGGCGGCAAAGCAAGCCTATGCACATGACTTCATCACGGAACTTCCCAATGGTTACAACACAATGGTGGATGATGATTTACTCAGCGGAGGGCAGAAACAGCGGATTGCTATTGCTCGTGCCATCCTTAGAGATCCTAGAATTCTCATCCTCGATGAAGCCACAAGTGCACTGGATGCAGAGAGCGAACACAATGTTAAGGTAAATTCCCTTCTGGTGCCAAAAAGAGAAATTACTTGGATGCAAGAGTTCTTCAGCCTTTGTTTTTTTTCCAGGGCGTACTTCGTTCTATCGGAAGCGATACAGCGACAAAGAGAAGTGTCATAGTGATAGCACACAGGTATGTTTTTTCTTACACAGATCCGTTTTTTTTACATGTTTTGACGATCGATTTATGACAGCTTTTACACTCTGTTCCTTCAGACTTTCTACAATTAAGGCCGCGGATAGAATAGTGGCTATGGACAGTGGACGAGTCGTTGAGGTAACCCATCCTGTTACCGGTTTTGTTGAATTCATTGAAACCATTGATTTCTGTGGTTTTGACTGTTAAGTTTGTCTACAAAACAGATGGGCAATCACAAAGAGCTCATGAGCAAAGATGGGTTATACGCGAGATTGACTAAGAGACAAGCCGATGCTGTTGTATGATTGCACATGCAGAACAGTTCATGAATATAGTCATGATTATGTTTTTGAATGGTCATGACGAAATGTAATGATGGAAAATTGTGTAAAAAGGTGCCATAGATCATTCTTAAATTCATCATACACTACTACTCGTACACACGAATCATAGCGTTTTCTTATAGTTATTGTAATTTAACCTGTCGTTTCGATACTTTGTAAACGGCACGAAAACTAAAGGAGAACACAGAAAACGACGCGCAGTTTTCTAGATAACTTGGCTCTAATAAAAAATTCGTTCTCAATTAACGCAGAGTGAAGACTCGAGAGACCTTTGCTCATCTCTTGCGCACCAGAAGGGAAGGCTGATGGACGCTTACCAGCAACCGCCTCCGTACATGAGACCGCCGTCTGGACCACCACCACCACCGGCGGATCCTTATAAATACTATCAGCATCCGGCGAGGCCACCGGTGCCTCCTCCTACGCAGCCTGGTAATCCTAATCCTGCATGGTACTCGCCGCAGCAGTGGGGACCACCTTCTGCTTATCCTCCGTACCCGCACCCTCACCAGCATCCTTATCCTCCTTACCCGATGCACCCTCACCAGCATCCAAACTGGGAGTCTCACTATCAAGGTTCGCTTTTCTCATTATTGAGTGAATATTAGGGTTTAGCTTCTGACTATCCTGTGATGGCAGCTAATAGCAACGTCGAGGACTGGGCAGTGAAAGCGAAAGAATGGGCAGCTCTTAACGAGGATCAATACTCGCAATCTGCAACGAACCCACCTAATGGACAAGTCCACCAGCAATATTCTAGCCATGGCTATCAAGATGTTCATCAACAGGGAGCTCCAGGGTTAAGCTATCAGCAGTTTCCAGTTCCACCCACAACACAGCCAGAGAGATATCCAAATTATGCAACAGGAAACGAGAGTTTTCCTGGAGGTTCGTCTGCTGGATTGCCACATCAAGAAAAATTGCCTACCAGTTCAGCAACTCATCTGCAGGAGGTACCTTATAGTTATTCTTCTGTAGCAGGTAACCATTTACTTAGAACATCGTTCTAGCTCCTTGTCAAGCACTCTTATGTGGGTTTCCTTTTTAACTTGAAATTCCACGGGTGTCTTCGAAGTTTCCCTGGCCTAAGTCCATGATAAATCATGTGCGTAGTGATGTGCTGTATAAGCGTTTTGGTGATATATGGGAGTCAGAACAACCCATGTATCCTGCGCATAGATTAGACATTACTGTCCTACTGATCATCGTCCTCCTTGTGCTTTTCTCCTTAGCCATGAAACGGGAGTTTTGTTGGAAACACTAATTAAGCTACTGACACCTCCAGAACTTAAACTTGGTACTCTGTTTGCAGGTAAAGAAGAATCTAGCAATGCAACACAACACGAGGTGCAGATACCAATGCCTGATGGTGGGGGACCTGTTCGTGCGGAGCAGCAAATGCAATGGGGTCAAACGGCTGCTCCACCTAATAACCTTCGTGATCAGCCTTTACAGTTTGCTACCAGAGAGAGTTCTGATTACGCTAGTCATCACAATGCGTGGCCGCCCCATGCCTCAACCGGAGTAGTTTATCCTCCAATCCCTTCAATGCCAGAGGTACTCTTAACGTTTTTGGTTTTGTCCTTCATTTTTGTATTTGTTCGACATTGGCAACTGGCAAGTTTCATGTATGCTTTCTTTGCAGCATAATTCATCTATGGCTATGCCTCCTGTTTCTGGTCATACCATGCCTCCATTTGGAGGGTTTACCCCACCAAACCTCCAGCCTGTCGGACCCCCTTATCCTTTTGGGACAAAGCCGCCTCTTCACCCGGTTGCACCGTTCTTGGACGACTCATATGCAGCAGCATCCGTTCCTCCTAAAAAGGTAAGAATGGATTGTTTCTAGAAGAGTTCTGTACCATCCGTGAATTCCGGCTAATTAGCTGCTTTCCAGGCTCCACTACCCAACTGGCTTATGGAAGAATTATTGAAGAACAAAGTGGCTCTTGGAAGGCCTTCTTCAGGGAGTTTTGAGAAGAGAGAGTCTATGGACGATGATGTACTTCATAAACCTCCTGAGGAAGTTGATCAGCGTGAGAAAAAAAGGTTCAGCCCTTCTAAATCTTCCGACGAAGACGATGAAGAAGAGGAGGATGAGGTTCCTAGAACTTTAACATTGTTTTATCAGTTGTTTTTTATGACGATTCAAGCTCCCCTGGTACTTACAATTTGGTTCACCATCATCGAAATGCATGGTTTGTTGCATGTAGGATGAGATGGATGCAACTAGAAACGTAGCAATTAACTCGGAGATAAAGCGTATATTGACTGAAGTTCTTCTCAAGGTAGGTGGTCTTATAGAAATTGGTCTAAATATACGTTTTCGCAACAGTTGACATACTTCTTTTGAACAGGTTACAGATGAATTATTTGATGAAATTGCAACAAAAGTCATTAATGAAGATGAAGCAATACGGAAAGGTTTGTTGTTGTTTCCAAAATTTAGTTTTATGCTATTAATCGGTGGAATGACTACTGAATACACCATTTTGTTCGCTGTTATTCCGTGCTATTCATCATTGCTTCAAATGACATTGTCCAGCACAATCCTAACTCATCATCATCTCTTTCGGCAGCTGATCCAATGCAAAAGGCTTCGGCAAAGATTTTGGTCTCAGTAGGAGGCGCAAATAAAAAAGCAGATGTGCTAGGCCTTGCTAGCTATGCGTCTGATGATGATGATGATGCTGCTGATACTGATGCTGCCTCTAATGCTGATGCCGATGGCAGTGATGGAGTTGAAAGTCTAGGCATGGGGTTGAGAAACGATGTTAATCAGCAGCCAAGTGCTGAGAAACTTCCTGAACCTAAAGCAATGGTCAATGCGAGGTTGGATCCAGATGTTGAAGTCGGTGATATATCCCCGAAGAACCATAAGTTAGGTTTGGATCAGATGTTTGGATCCAGAAGAAATGATGTGGGAGGTGGTAACAAAAATTTAGATAAAAGCTCCAAGTCTGGACTCGATGTTGATACTTCAGGAAGCAGAACAAACGACCCTGACAGAACTGATAGTGATAAAGATGCAATACTAGATGAGCCTCACAGGAGGAATTCTGGCTTGAAATCAGATGGCATCCTTCGTCAGGATAGCAATAAAAGATCTGGGAAAGACTTGAGCGACGACTTGAGTAGGGATAGAAGTAGAACAGATGAAACGAAAACTGGAAAGGAGAAGGTAGATTCTCAGAATGGCTCAAGAGATAGGATGAGGCAGAACGACAGAAAGTCAGCAGAGAAAGTTAAAGGCTTGGAATCAAATAAAAAATCTACTGATCTCCATGTAAAGAAGGACTCGAGGGATGCAGAGAGGCCTGACAGAAAAACATCTAAGGTAGACCGGGGTAGAGAGAGGGAAAAAGAAAAGGAAGAAGAACGGGTTAGACACAGACATGCTCGAGACTCAAGCAAGGACAAAAGAAGACGATCTCCAACCAGTGATGGATCCTCTGATGATTCAATAAGGTGGCATAGGATGTTCTACATTAGGCTTTTCTAACACTGTTTTTCAATATTCACAATTATTATATTTGCCTTTCTTTAGGAAGTCGCGTTCGAGAAGAAGGAATATATCACCATCTCCTGTGAGGTCCAGAAGAAAACGCTCTTCTTCATCCAGTGATGAATCCTCTGATGATTCAAGAAGGTGGCAATAGAGTATTCTGCTTTCAGTCTTGTTCTTTTGATCTTCTTTTGTCTAAATGCTAACGACCTTTTTTTGTCTTTGGTCAGGAAGTCTTCTTCTAGAAGAAGGAATCGGTCACCATCACCCGGAAGGTCCAGAAAAAGGTAACTTTTTCTATACTGTTAACATTTCGAGATCACTGGTGTTTCTATACGTTTGTTAGTTTATATATTTGCACTAGACTCTGTGAAGTTGAAGAACTTTTGAAAGCAAAAGTTTTGAACAAATAGAGATTGGTAAGCAGCGGAATAAGCTAGTGTGACACTCACCAGACAAAATATCATATATGTTTTGATTGTATAGACATGTTTCTTCGCGGTCACCACATAGCAAGCATTCTGAGCACAAACAAACTCTCTACTCTTCTCATGAAAAATCCAGGTACGCATTCCCAATTTCATACATAACTTGTGTCTTGACAGGTGGTTAAAGCTGTAGTTTTCTTTTGATCCCTTAAATTTAAAGACGAATTGCTAATCTCCTGCTTGTTCAGTGGAACTCAAACCTGATTTGATGTACAGGTCAAAGCGGTCGAGGTCCAGATCCCCACGCAGGCGACATCGGGCTTAATGAACACACTCCTGGTCAGAAACCTGCCCAGGACAAATGCTGTGCATTTTGGCATGTGCCTAGTTGATCTTGGGTCGATATAACTCGATAACTAGAAAGCCACTGGTTTGAAGAAGAGATATATGTCCAAAGATTTTAGACCGCTCTGCTTGTTCTTATTTGACTTGGTTGGCTATATAGATTGGTTGAATAAGCTTTTTCTATGTAATCTTGAAACATTCGATGGTCAAATCTGTGTGTTGTCCTGTGCTTATCTTTGTTTTGGTTTCCATCAACTAGAAAAAAAGTTCCGTCTAAACTCTAAAGTAAAATGTTAAAACAGTGACTCAAGAGCATCTCCTTTTGAGTGATTTACAGTTTTGAGATGTACAATTCAAGAATCAAGATCATGTATGTGTATGCGATACGTCCACTTGTTCAGTCGGTGGTGAATGGAGTGGGCTAAAAATTTGATCGTAATGGGCTTGAACTAGAGAAACCCATAACGATATGTATTGTTTTGTGATTTGTGTGCACGCTAATTCAGTTGACAAAATTTTCTCATCGGTGGAGGAAAAAATCGAGAGATAGAGAGAGAGATCAATCTGATTGAACCCTAAGCGAGGAAGATGCCGAAGAAGATGGGCGTGAACAGCAAGGCGGAGGTGGCCAAATCCCGGAAGAACGCAGCCGAGGCGGAGCAGAAGGATCGGCAGAATCGGGAGAAAGAGGAGCAGTACTGGCGCGAGGCGGAGGGTCCCAAATCGAAGGCGGCGAAGAAGAAGGAGGAGGAGGCGGAGAAGAAGGCAGAGACGGCGGCCAAGAAAGCGGAGGCGAGGCGTCTGGCGGAGGAGGAGGAGAAGGAGCTGGAGAAGGCTCTGAAGAAGCCGGACAAGAAGGTGAACCGCGTCTCGGTGCCGGTGCCAAAGGTGACGGAGGCAGAGCTCATCCGGAGGCGGGAGGAGGAGCAGGTGGCGCTGGCGAAGAAAGCTGAAGAGTCGAAGAAGAAACAGACGCGCATGGCAGCGGAAGAGGAGTACGAGAAGATGGTATTGGTGTCCAATACGAACCGCGACGATTCCCTCATCGAGGCCCACACCGTTGACGAGGCGCTCGCACGGATGACCGTCGCAGATAACCTTCCCGTTGATCGCCACCCGGAGAAGAGGCTCAAGGCTTCGTTTAAGGTACCTTTATCTATCTTACTCTCTGTTGTTGAAATGATAGATTGATTGATTGGTCATCATGTGTAATATATATACTGAGTGAGTTGTTTATAATAATTGTGGGTTTAGGCGTATGAAGAGGCTGAACTTCCAAGGCTCAAGGAGGAGAAACCAGGTCTTACTCACACTCAGTACAAGGACTTGATTTGGAAGATGTGGAAGAAATCCCCAGATAATCCCCTTAACCAGGTTAACTAACATAAAACTCATCTCTCCATTAGACTTGATAAAGTGTAAATATGTAAGTTGATGTTAAATAGGATGGTTTATTGTTTAAACAATGATGGGGAAGCTGAAATGTATATGCGTTGAACAGGCTGCTTCTGCTTCTGAGTGAAATGCAAACTCGCAACAAAGACAGGGGAAGGTCTCATAAGAGAGTGAGATGCATGGCAGAGAGAACGCAAACGAAGATTGTTTCTCCTTTCCCGGTTTGGGGTTGAAAAGAGAGAGTGAGTGAGAGATGTGTAAGGTACTTCGGGCATCTTCTGCCTGAAATTGTGCGTTGTGTAGATACTCTTATGATATAAGTAAGTAAGCAAATGGAGAGATACATCTTTGAATAATGCCTCCCATGGTCTCTCGAGTCTTCTTCTTCACTCTTTGCGTTTATTGAGATCTAGGTTGTTTTAGACCGAGTTTGTATTTAGAAAACTGCTTGTCTGCCTTCAAATTTTCCTGCCGTTTAAAACTATCGAAACAGCAGGTGGTTTACACTAACTATACGAAAACGCTTCCCACAATTCGGGGAATTTGCCTGACAACTTGATACATCGAGACGAGAGATATGCAACAGGAAACGAGACTTCTCCTAGAGGTTTTGTCTGCTGGATTGTCACATCAGGAGAACCTATATACATAACACTACGGACCATCCTTCTCCTTGCGCTTTTCTCTCTAACCAGGAAAGGAGAGTTATGTTGGAACACTGATTAAGCTGTTAATTTAACACCTCCGGAGCTTAACTTTGTTGGTTGGTTGAGCTTTCTATGCAATTTTCTCTGACGAACTTGTTGACTGTTGGACTCTAAAACGTTCGATGATCAAAATTATGTGTGATTAGTCCTATGTATTTCAGGTTCTACATTTTTACAAAATGGTATCAAATAATTTTTATTTTATATTTTAAACTAATTGAAGAAAACCCCTCTGAGATTGAGTTGTGCCAAAAGTTATTGACACAAGTCTGTGAAGTCAGAAGTCAAAGGCTCAAAAAGTCAGAGTTTTAGGCGAATCTGCACGAGTTAGAAAAGTTAGAACACTTAAGTTTACTTTTCTGGGAGAAAACCTGTCCGAGAAGAAGACGAGAATTTTAATAAAAATCTTAAAAACAAATTTCTTGAAGATGACGAAAAGCGTTCACATGTCTTCTTCCTCCATTCTCATCTCCCTTCCTCCCGCCGGCTTTCCGCTTCTTCAGCAACTTCTGGAGTTTTGGTACTTCTCCATTTCTCTTTCCCTTTCCCTTTTCCGTTAAAGTTCCATTTTTTGGTTTTGCCTTTATTTCTCTTACTCCCCCTTCTTCTCTTCCCTCCTCATTCAACAATTCTTCCTTTTTAATTTTCAATGAAGCTCAAGGTTCCTTTTCTCTCTCTCATGTCTTTCACTTGTTCTTTATTCCCATTTGTTTCCGAGATCTTGTCTTCAATTTCTTACAAGTTTCACTTTTGATTTGGTGAAATCTTACAGGGACTTCGAGCTGGGCTTTTGTCTGTTTGGCTATCTGGGTTTCTCCTAATCGTTCTCTCCTTCTACGGCACTCAGCTTCTATCTCCTTCTCTCAATGACCCATTTAGAGAATCCCGAGTTTCTTCTGTTGCTCCCAGGATCACCATTTTCACTGCCCTTCATGACTCCTCTCCCTTTGAAGAAGAAGAAGATAGCCAAGCTATACTGGGTATTCGTTCATGGCTCGCTTTGTCTTCCCAAGTCACAGTTGTTCTATTCACTCAACACAACTCTTCTTTTGCTACTTCTTCCTTCACCGACAAATTTGGTTCCCGTCTTCTTCTTGATTCCACCATCGATTTCACGTAAGCTCTTCTGTTTCCACTCCATTCGTTTCTTTGAATGATTGCTCTGTAGCTGTTCTAACTGATTTGCAATTCAAGATTAAGCAAAGGAAAGACTGAAGATGCTATTTTTCGTCATGTTTATGAACTGTTAGGTTTCTTGGAACTCCATTTTTACACTCAATGCTGGCGAGAAGTGAAGCTTATATATCCGACATAGTGGTTCTGATGGATCCAGAGACTGTTCTATTGCCGGATTTCATTTCTGCTTTAAACTACGCTCACGAGTATGATCGTGATTGGCTCCTCGTATCTTCCTCAGTGAATAGTCCTCATTTCCCGTTCCATTGGGACGAAACAGGACGTTTCTGGCGTCAGGACAATGGGAAAAGAGTGAGATTTGGTGAGGTATGGAGGAGAGAAACTTTTATTGTATTTGTCGGTAATGATGAATCTCTGATCCCTCTTGAATAATCGTGTTCTTCGTTTCTCAACAGCTGCAGAAGATGATAGGTTTGCGGAGTTGGCAATCGAATTCTAGTGAAGGCAAAATGATTATGGCATGGAACAAGGTTGATGTGCCCTTGCACTGTGGAGTACTTCCACCTTTTTTGTATCAAAGAGGAACTCACAATCAATGGATCATTAACGAGGCTATGTCATGTAAAAGAAGGTTTGTGTTTGATGCCACTTCGACCATATCGAGCGTTTTCATAGGCAATGCAGAGAACAAGTTTGATTATAGGAGTGATAATGTCACACAATCCAAAACAAGAAACTGGGAATATATAGGAAACTCCCATCTCGGGAAGCTTTACGGGTCAATGTCCTTCACTGACTCCAAGTCTTATGCTTTACCAAAGCTTCTGAAGTGTAACAAGCGGTATATATTCGTCACTGCTTCAGATCGTTCCGTTGTGCCTAAAGGAAAGACTGGCTTAAACGTAGGCTTTCGGACGCGGGAGAAGATCTCAGCTTGTATCAGCAGAAGTAAATCACGAAGCTTGAAATTAGATTTTGTGCAGAAAGATCAGGCAGTGCCACAGTTGAAGTTTCCTTTTGACCTTGAGTCTCTTCTCCCTTTAGTTGCAGACAAGAACAGAACTGTTGTTCTTTCAATTGCCGGGTTTAGCTATAAGGACATGCTGATGAGTTGGGTCTGCAGGTTACGCCGCCTCGCAGTTCCAAATTTCTTAGTTTGTGCACTTGATGACGAAACTTATCAGTTCTCTATATTGCAGGTAAAAAAGTCTCTTGCTTTCTCCTTCTTACTACATTGAACTATCATATCATATGGTCTCGTGTTCTAAATAACAGGGTCTGCCGGTTTTTGTTGATCCATACGCCCCGAAGAACATCAGCTTCAATGATTGCCACTTTGGATCAAAGTGTTTCCAGAGAGTGACCAAAGTTAAGTCAAGAACCGTTTTGAAGATACTGAAGCTCGGCTATAACGTTCTCTTGAGCGATGTAGACGTATATTGGTTCAGAAATCCATTGCCTCTGCTTCACTCTTTCGGTCCTTCTGTTCTTGTTGCACAATCAGATGAATACAACACAACAGGTGAGTGATGAAATGATCAACTACACCTTACTTTATTGTAATATAAAATACTAATAAATTGGTTTGTGTTTGGTTTTTGCAGAACCGATAAACCGACCAAGACGCTTAAACTCAGGATTCTACTTTGCACGTTCCGATGAACGGACGATAGCAGCAATGGAGAAAGTGGTGAAGCATGCTGCAACCTCTGGTCTATCAGAGCAGCCTAGCTTCTACGACACATTATGTGGAGAAGCCGGAATTCATCGTTTGGGAGACGATAGATGCGTTGAACCACAGACGAATCTGACCGTTCATTTCTTGAACAGGGACTTGTTTCCGAACGGAGCTTATGGGGATCTATGGCTGAAGAAAGATGTTAGAGCAGAGTGTGAGAAGCAGCATTGCTACGTTCTACACAATAACTGGATCAGTGGGAGATTGAAGAAACTAGAACGCCAAATGATGAAAGGTCTGTGGGACTATGACGCATCCATGAGGATGTGTGTGTAGAGATTATGAGGTTTATTATACTATAGATGCGACATTGGAAGGCTTGTTAGTTTCGGGTATAGTTATACAAAGTGTATTTATTTATTGTACTGTTTTGTGGAATAGTTTTAGGAATATGAACATGTAAAAACTGAAAATTATTATTGGCTGAGATAAAAGAAAGCAATTGATTTATTATGTGAAAGGGTTTTCTTATATACTTTGATGTATGGTAGATATTAAGAGTTTGTGAAGTTGATATGGAAAATTGTGTTTGCAGTTTGTTCTATGGGTTAAACTCAAATGCTTATAATGAGAAAAGGTTCCTTTTGGTCTGTATGCGATAACGCAACTTTGAAATCATGGATGTGGAGGAAAGCTTTGCAAGGAGGTTTCATCGAGTTGAGATTGGAAATATAGCAATACATCGTTGTGGTATGATGTGTGGTCTCTTTTGGATGGCTGGTTGATCTAACAGGCTTGGGTGGGTTTATCGACATGGGAGTTCATGTTCACGAATTACTTAGCTCGGTCTTGTCCTCACATCATCGTAGACAGCATTGTGTGTGGAACATCTCAACATGATAGAAGAAGTATTCGAAGTCCACCGGTTTTCTCTTGTTTGTATTTTTCGGAGGCTTAGACTGCACTAGCAAAAAATCAGTTTTAGACGAACACATTAAAAGTATGAAACCAAGAAAGTCTATATTATTCATATTTGTTTAAAGATCTCGGTTATTGACAATTGAGACATGTTGGCATCGTTATTCATAGCTAAAAAAAGTGCCGTGCTTTTCAGACCTAAACTGATTGTTACAGGTGCAAGTGCGTATGCTCGTCTATATGAGTATGCACGTATTAAAATGTCGGGTTGTAAGATGGGCTTAGCCCATTAATTAGCATACAGCAAACCTAATTCGATTAGGAATGTGTGGTTATAAAAGATAACGTGGAGACGTTTAGAAAATATAACTCAACGCAGCCGCTCACGATATTGTTCTGTCTTTTCGGAGATTTGTGCACTAACATCCCGTTCTTATCCAGTTTTTTGTGCGTGTGGATACGAGTAGAGGCACGATGCTTGGAGTGCTCAACAACTTCAGTTTGTTTTTATTTTATTTCCGCTGCAGAATATCCAGGTACATTCAAAACTCTTAGATCTAGATTTATTTCAATATTTACATGAGATTTTGGCAATTGAATTCATTGATTGATTTATAAAGTGTTATAAACCTGTACATGAATTCCTTCAGATATATCAACCCGTTGAATAATATCGTTAGAGCATAAATCATTTCTTCCAAGTGGGTCAAGCTAGAATGCAAAATTAAATCTGTTTTTAAAAGGTGTAACAAAACCACAAGAGTCCAAATCGTTGGTGGTTCAAACGCTTTTAATATATAACAGGAATAGTAGCAAACATTTACCCATTTTAAACAACCTACTTGGAGTATAAATTAAAAGGAAACTACAAAAACGAATGAAAGTTACCTTTTAGCTGTTTTCGACTCCCTACTTCTGGCCGCTTCATGCATTTAGTTGAGGCTAAATTGATTTCGAATTTCTAGATTTCTGAACTTGAGTTCACGGTCTAGTTTTTTGTATAAAAAAAAGTACTATCGAACTTTAATCCGGAAGAGAAGATGTGAGAATTGGATGGCTATGATACGACTTAGGGTTGCTATGTAACAAAATTGGTTGGTCACTTAAAACCAATCGAGAGGGACAACAACTTAAAATGTGATCCATAAAAAAAATCATAGAGAAAAAAAAAAAGAAAAAAAAAAAGAAATCAACTCATCAAAAGAATCCTATTTCGAAACACGATGGCATGGGTCTGATCAAAATAAATCTTTAGCTATGATTATCTTGTCTCCTTCGAGTCCGTGTACCTAAATTTTTAATTTAGTTTTTTTTTTGTCAAGCAAGTACCCTAGCAGGAAAACTATTCCACGATTGTGAACCCCGGAAAAATCATCATTTGATAATTTTTCAAAGGGTCGTGAATTGATATAGCACGAGCCGCCTACAAAAGGAAAAAAAATTGAACGTCACTTGCATAACAATATAACAAGAGAAAACCCCCTCAGATATTTGGATTTCCTACTTATAAAATAGATTAAATTGAAATGCATATGGCGAAAGAGCAGTTTCAGTTTAGTAGAGCCATGTTTCGAAAACAGTAATGATCACCACGAAATACTGTATTATTAATAAATGATTTACAGTTGATATATTATCGTTCTGACATGTAAATATTACAAAATCACGCCAAACACATAAACCCGTAGGATACGAGAACTTGCAAAAATCTAACCATAACACATACATTTGTATTGATTTTCAAGAGAGAAAAAACATCCAGTATCTAGCTTAAGCTTCTACAAAAATAAAATTGACGGCGGGGGCAGAGAAGTAAATTTGAAAACAAGTATGAGAGGAGAGTGAGCCATGTGAGTGCCTCACAACACTCTTCGTCTCTCTCTCATAATTTGAAAGCATTGGCTTCCCGAGACGACTTCCCAATACAACAATCCAAAGCGCTCTCTCACTCTATTTCCGATCAAAAAGTTGAGTAGCTTTCTGCAGTATTTCCATTTCCAATGTCTTTGTTTCCCTTTTAGCTTGATCTCATCCTTTGATACACTACACTTGATCAAATCCACGATGAATCTATTTTGTAAAAGCAAATGGGTTTAAGTTATTAGGTGACATAGTGATAACAAAGATTGATGTCTTCTCACGTTTACTTCAAAGATATAAAATTATAGATGATATTCTCACATAGTACATCATTATTGTTTAGTAATATAATCATGCAATTTTTTTTTAAAAAAAAACAGTAATGAAATTTAAAATGCATTATAAGTGTTTTGTTCATATAGTATAATAGTATATGAACCAAAGCGTTAGCACTGACTCTTTTAAGGAGAAAAAGACTTGAATTGCATAACAACAGAAAGTAGAAGATTCATCCCCAAAGTAAGTCATCCCTCGACATTGTGGGGACAGTTGTGTTATTAAGAAGATAATAAGAAGAGATACCTTGGCAATATTGGGAGGTGTCTCATCTTCTTCTATCGGAAGGCTTTCTTGTTGTACAAGGTAGTCTTTTTCGTACCTGGAATACATGAAAAACACCTTGTGACATGTCCATGTATACCAAAAGCTGCACTCAATGTGCTCTTGATAACAGATTCAAGAGGCAGATAGTACAATCCCTTACCAAATCTTGTGGTAGTCTACAACAATTCTGTCGAGGCATCAAAACTCTAGCAGTCTATAAATTAAGAGTCCATTTGTATCGAGTCTCTATATCCGGCCCAAGAAGAAAGCCGGCAGAAGATGCACATTGCAAATTTTTCTCCCACATCGGTTGTAATAAGTTCATAAATAATTATTTTAGGTATTTATAAAATTTTAACACATAAATTGGCGGGCCAGAAGCCCTTTTAAAAACGAAAATCGAAAAAAGAAAAAAAATATTTTAAAACGAAAAAAGAAAATTTTAAAAACGAAAATCAAAAAAAAAAAACGAAAAAAAAAAAAAAAAATTTTAAAACGAAAAAAGAAAATTTTAAAAACGAAAAGAGAAAATGGGCTCAGAAAATGTTGTTCATATTTTGTCAACACTCACGGTCAGAAACGTTGCTTTTATATTTTTAGAAATCATCACCGCCCAGAAGGAAATATGATTTTGGTGTGAGAATTAATAGTGGGGATTTAGTTCGTTTTATAGGGGAAGTTATAGTGACTTCCAAATTAAAACCACCGATGTGGGACTAAAAGTTAGTTCCTTTTACCCGACCTTGATCCGGTTTACTTTTTCCACACTCTGTTCCTTACGGTTCGGTTGAATAAATCTATTTCTTCCGGGTTGAGCGAATTAGCACACAAGTGGATCCTAACGGATTGCTCTAAGCGTAATGAACTTCGAAAGGCCCAATGGACCTTATAAAGCCCAATAGATCTTCCCCAAGAGACCTTTGCTCATCTCTTGCGCACCCAGAATGGACGCTTACCAGCTACCGCCTCCGAGACCGCCGTCTGGAGCACCGCCACTTATCAATACTTAAAAGTTATCCATAAACGCGTCATCGTCGAAACTCCCCGTCCGATTCCGATTCCGATTCCGATACCTCCGTCGAGGAAAATGGCTGATCTGAATCTCAGCAAGAAAAGCCGGAGTTGTTTCCGTTGTCGATAAATATACCGATGCAGTCGTCGTCGTCGTCTTCGTCTTCCAACGAACAGAAGTCACGTGGATCAACGTGCGTCGGCCTTCGAGACGATGTCGAATAATAGGGATAGTATAATGGGAGTCGCTTGATGAAGAAGAAAATGCTTTTTTTTTTAGAAAAAGAACAAAAAAGAATCATTTGCTTATTATTATTATTACTATAAGATTTTTACGATCTGATGATCAATGTGAAATTTGGAGAAGATTAATTTAGGTTAATTTAGATACTACTACAACTTTGATCAGACTCTCAGATAAGTTTGTAACCCTGGTAATTAAAAGTTAAGTTGTATTGTATCACAATAGACACCAAAGAGCTTCATCTTCTTCTATCAGTCTTCGAAGGTAGTCTTCTCACCGCAGAAGCTTGCCTGCGGTTTGACCAGCCTCGGTTTCGGCAAACCAAAGCCTTCTCGTCGAAGGTTGTCTTCGTGCCTGGAATATATCAAAAACCCTTGTCATCTGTATACCAAAAAAACTTCACCCTATGTGCTCTTCATAGCAGAACTCGAAGTTAAATCCCTTACCAAAGCTTCTTTGCAAGGTCTGGAATGTTGTACCTAATTAACAAAAATAATAGCGTTAATCTTCTGTTATGAGACATCAAAACTATAGCATTAAGTTAGAGAAACAAATCTTCCAAATGAAAATCAATTTACTTGGGTCGGAAAGGGTATGGATCTGTCTCAGCCACTTTAACATAACTCACGGTACCATTCTTCTCTTGAACCGCCTACAGTATAAAAGATTTAATTCAGCAATCTTGCATTCAGAAATTTACTTGTATTTTTTTCATCATTACTATAAACTACTCTTCACCTTCTCTGCTTCGTTAGCAGAAGCAAACTCAACAAAGCCACAGCCCAGAAGCTCACCCCTGTCGTCTCCAATAATTCGAACACGACAAATTTTTCCAACACTTTTGAACCACTCGATGCTGTAAAATTAAGGATAAAATCTTAGTCATGAAAATTTGCTCCAAGAACGAAAGAGGATATTAAAGGTGCTACTTACAACTGTGATGTGGGACAAAGTGGGTCTTTTTTCATAGCGAGAGCTGCAGCAAAGACCGTCTTTTTCTGAATTTAACAGCCAATTGCGTTAGCACTGACTCTTTAAGGAGAAAAAGTAGAAGATTCATCCCCAAAATAAGTCATCTTGCGACTTTGTGGCAACATTAATTCTTCAGAGCCTGACAATATTTAAGAATAGGTACCTCAACAATAGCGGGAGTTTCATCAAGTCCTTCCACTCCTGCATCTTCTTCTATCATAAGGCTTTCTCGTTGAGGGTAGTCTTCGTACCTGGAATATCAATAAACCTTGTCATCTCTCCATGTATACCAAACACTTCACCCAGTATGCTCTTGCTGACAAACTCAAGCTGCAAATAGTTAAAATTCCTTACCAAACCTTGTGATCTATGCAGTGCCTAATTAACAAAAATAATAGCGTTAGTCTTCTAGCAATAAGTTGCAACAAGGTGTTACATAAACAAATCTCTATAGCATGGAATATCAACTTACTTGGAATGCACAGGGTATGGAGCTGTCTTGACAACATCAAGAAAAATCTCTTGATTGTCCAAATATTCACCGTTCTTCTTTTCAAGCGCCTACAGAATAAAATTTTTTAATCAGAAATCGTACTTTCAAATATGTAACTACTTTTCAATCGTAAAATAATTTTCGTCATTACTATAAACAATTCTCACCTTCGCTGCTTCGTAAGCAGAAGCAAACTCAACAAAGCCAAAAGTCACATGCCTGGTATTGAGATCTACAATAAGTCGAACATGAACAACTTGTCCAACATCTTTGAAGAAATGGATGCTGTAAAAATGGAGGATAAAATATCAGTCATGAAGAAACTTGCTCCGAGAACAAAAGTGGTAATTTAATGTCCTACTTACATATCTGATATTTTAGTTTCGCGAGGGAGTCGGGCAACAAAAAGCGTCTTATTTCTTACAGTGGCAACTGCCTGAATTTAACAGCCAATTGTGTTAGCACGACTCTAAGGAGAGAAGGACTTGAATTGCATAACAACAAAAAGTAGCCTCATCTGAAGATTAAACCCAGAACAAGTCATCTTTCGACTTTGTGGCAACAGTTGTGATATTAAAACGCTAAGCGTTTCTTCTGAGCGTGACATATTTTGAGATAATAAGAAGAGGTACCTCGGCAAAATCGGCAGTTTCATCAAGTCCTTTCATCAAGAAAATCTTATGATCGTGCAAATATTCACCATTCTTATATTCCAGCGCCTAAAGTATAAAAGGATTTAATCAGCTATCATACTTTCAAATAACTGCTCGAATACTTTTCCAATTACCTTAATACTTGTATCATCATTACTTTAAAAACTACTCACCTTATTAGCTTCGTAAGCAGAAGCAAACTCAACAAAGCCGCAGCCCACATGCTTACCACTGTGGTTTACAATAAGTCGAACACTAACAACTTTTGCAAGATCGAAGAAATAGATGCTGTAGAAGTGGAGGGTAAAAAGTCAGTAATAAAAAATTTACTCCAAGAACGAAAGTGGAAACTTAAGTGCTACTTACATCTGTAATATTTTAGTTGTTTGTGGAGAGAGATTGGCAATAAAGAGCGTCTTGCTTCTTACAGTGTCAGCTGCCTGAATTTAACAGCCAAGTGTGTTAGAACGACTCTTTAAGGAGAAAAGGACTTGAATTGCATAACAACAAAAAGTAGAAGATTCATCCCAAAAATAAGTCATCCCTTGACTTTGTGGGGACAGTTGTGTTATTAAACGCTAGGCGTTTCTTCTGAAAGTAACATATTTAAAAGATAATAAGAAGAGGTACCTTAGCAGTATTGGGAGGTGTCTCATCTTCTTTTATCGGAAGGCTTTCTTTTTGTGGAAGGTAGTCTTTTTCGTACCTGGAATACATGAAAAAAACCCTTGTGATCTGTCCATGTATACCAAAAGCTGCACCCAATGTGCTCTTGATAACAGATTCAGGAGGCAGATAGTACAATCCCTTACCAAATCTTGTGATCGATGCAGTACCTAATTTAACAAAAAAAAATAATAGCGTTAGTCTTCTGTCGTGGCATCAAAACTCTAGGAATAAGTTACAAAACAAATCTCCAAAACACAAATCAATTTACCTGGGTGGAAGTACCTTATTAGCCACGACAAGACCAATCTCGCGGTTGTGCAAACATTCACCCTTCTTCTTTTCCAGTGCCTAGATCGAGCATAAAAGATTTAACCAGCAATAAAGTAGGTGACTAGTTGTATATTTTTCATTATAAGTATACACTACTCTCACCTTCTTTGCTTGGTTAGCAGAAGAAAACTCAACAAAGCATCGGCCTGAATACACGTGATTGCGGTATAGTTGAAGTCGAACACGAACAACTTGTCCCACATCTTTGAAAAAATCGACGCTGTCAAAACGGAGGATAAAATATGAGTCATGCATGAAAACACTTAGACTCGGAAGGTGGAGATTGAAGTGCTACTTACATATCTAATATCTTAGTATGTGGAGGGAGATGGTAAACAAAGAGCGTCTTTTTTGATACGGCAGATTCCTGAGTTTATCAGCCAAATGTGTTAGCAGCACGAAAGGCATTGTATAAATTGCATCACAAGAAAACTTAGATTCATCATCCCCAGAATAAGTAATCTTTTGAATTAGTGGCTAAGCCTAAGCGTTTCATCTGAGCGTGACATATCATATTTTGAAGATGATAAGAAGAGAGAGGTACCTCAGAAAAAACGGGAGTTACATTAAGTCCTTCCACCGTCTCCTGTTACAAAAGATTTTCGAAGATGCTTAATTGAACATAAACTTGCAAAATATCTAACAAAGAGTAGCAAATTAAAATTTCCCCGAAGATTATTATACTTACGGCAGCTTCCTCAACAAAATCGGGAGTTTCATCTGTGTCCTTCACTGAGATTAAATTAGACTCATCACACTTTGTCTCCAACAGAGTCGACCCTTCCTTAGATCTGCTCTTTCGTTGTCTCCTTCTCCTCCGATTTTCCTTAGGTTTCTTCAGAACCGGTTCGGTCTCCTGCTACATGAGTGGCCATAATAAGAACAAGATGCTTAATCGAACATAAAAGCATATGTGCAAAATATCTGAGAAACAGTAGACTTTGTCTCCGGCAAGTCGACCCTTACTTCGATCTGCTCTTTCGTTGTCTCCTTCTCCTCGGATACTTCTCTATGTTTCTTCAGAATCGGTCCGGCCTCCAAACCATCTTCAGGCTTTCGCTTACCCAATAAATTAGCTTTGGAAGTGGCCATGGAGAAGATGAAAACAGTGAGGACAGTTTATTTTTCCCGGGGAAGAGTTCCTTTGCGAGCAGCAATAAGTGAGGCTTTATCTCCAGGGAAGAGTTGAGAGCAGCAATAACCCTATTATCTATAAAAACAAGTTTGGGCTGGGCTTTTATTGGTCCGCAAGTTTGGCAATAAATTAGAACTAATCTAGTATATTATCGGATTACAATGGATTGTTTCTGGACGAGTTTCTCCACCTTCCGTGAATCTTATACTATACTAGGGAGTTTACTTTCTGGATTAATATTATGGTCATGTTTTAACCTTTTTATAGGGATTAGCATAACTTCTTGTATTTCTCTAATCATTTACATCATGTTCTATTCTCTGGTTTTATATATTTTCTGCATTTTGAATTATGCTTTTTTATTTTTAGTATGATTGTCAATTTGTTTATTTCTTTCATAATTTAACATATGTAATTTATTGAAAAAATGCTTAAATTCATATTTTCAATTTTAAAAAATGTATGTGCTATATTGTTACATTTTTGTAGACATGTTTTTAAAATGGGAATTCATATTCCTATTTCATTCCGACATACCTATCTTGTTTATTTCTAGTGTTTTATGTAGCTGTATTTTTTTTTCATTTTTCAGTTTTTTTTCTTTATTATTTGCTGTTCATATATTAAGTTCATATTGTGTTATTCTAACAACGCTTTGTTCATATTATTTTAAAAGTTTTTGAGTTTGTTTTCTTTTAATTTTTTTTTTCTATTGTCTTCGTTTTTACTTCCATTTTTTGTTGTGCGCTGATTTCTTTCGTCTTCGTTTATTTATGTTAATAGGCTTGAAGAAATATTATTATTATGTATGATCCAAATAAATTTAATATAAAAGATGTAGATTTGAATAAATATTATTATTGAAAACTCCATTCTCTCCTTTATAACTAAAGAGAGAAAGTAAAGGTTTGGGTTTAAGTTTTGAATGTAAAACCCACAAAAATAATTAATTATATGTAAATTAATTGGAGTTGATGATGATGTGTCAAATTTTGAAGAATTGGCTGATGAGGTGGCTGAAGTAGAAGAGAGACCATATTACTTTATATATTTTATATATATAGATAATGAGTCAGTTTTCTCTCGTATAAACGTCCCACCTTTAGCAACCAATTTTTTTTCTTTCTCTCTCGTGCATTGTTCTCCTCTGCTTCGCTTTGAAACAACCTTCGTCACTGCGATCTGAATTATCTCAAGGAGCATCGGCAAAATATCGAAAGTCAAAGGCGGGTTAGATCGGAGAAACCGTAGATTCAATCAAATCTACTCAGATCCGTCAGCTTCTCACTCAGGCCATCAGTCTTGGTTACTTCTTCGTTTCCTCTCATGTGTTAACCGAATTTAGTTCGATTAGGATTTCTTTGATCGGAATTTGAGTAATTTGGTACCTAGGTTCACTAATATATGAGCAATGCGGCACCAGTTGCATTTCTTTTCATCTGAATAAGTTTGGTTATTGCCTATTGGAATTAATGAAGTTGATGGTGTTTCATGAGATTGTTTTCCTGAAAGCTTAGCTTTGATTTCGAATAGATTACTAGTGTTACATCTTGAGCTCGATTTTTTTTTATTTTTTTAGTGGAATTGTGGTAAACGCTATTGTTAAAGTTTGTGACTTTTTCTTTTCCCTGAGCAAACAATATTGTACGCATGATGGTTGGAATATTTGTGTGACGATTATTGATGTGAAAAAGCTGTTTCATAGTACACTCTTGTTTCATAGTATTTCTCTCTGTACTAATTTGATCAACATTACTCTTCAACTGATTATGTAAAACATTGTCCTTTTCTTCTTGTACTATGATAGAATATCGGAGGAAACTTGTATCTTTGTTGATCTCAATAGTTTTGGTATGTCTTATGCAGAGAAGATATCTAGATTATCTGGGCCATGGTTACTTTAAATTCTGACAAGGAAGAAAGTCTCTACTTTGGAACCAAATGGAGGCTGCCGTGAGGTTCAAGAGGCTTGTGGTAGTGGCACAACTTCTTGTCTAGACAAGAGTGTTCCAAGAGCTTCTCGGGGGACTTGCTGTTCCCAGGTATGCATTTCTATTTGTTTGATTTGAAGTTAGTGTGTCCATGACCCATTAAGTTTCTCTACTATCAAGTTTCAATTTCTTTACATGGTTCTCTTTTCTCATTCTTTGTCCAATGATTACACAAAGCTTTCACTTTCCCCAAGAAGTGCTAGAACTATGCAATGACGAAGCATTTGTTCTTCTTTTTTCTTGTCACAGTGTAATCTTTTGCGAAGCTGTAGATATATGGCGTTTTGTAAGTCACTTTGGAGAGCATCTTCTTCATGTTTGTATTCTTGTTGGTTGTTCTCTTTTTATCGAAGACAGAGTTTGAATATGATTGATTCGTTGTTGGTTCATTATTTGAAATTAAAGCAATTTCAAGAAACAAAAACAGAAAACAAAAAATTAAAGAATTTTACCAAGCTCTCCATTGTATGTGTCAAAAATAAAAAAAAATCATTGAAACTCTTAACTTAAATTAATCATATATTTATTTATAAAATATACTTTAGAGTCTAAAGCACAGCTCTCCAATGTGGATGCTCTCAGTGGCCATTCTTTTCCTTCTCACTTCCTTTACCTTCAGGCTGTTGCTCAAGACTAAGTCAATGTTGTTCGCCATATTATTTCTCATTTGCACCATTAATCTATATTACCATTTTTCATAATGATCTTACTCTGAAAAAAAAAGTTGCATATCACTCTCACCTTCGTAAAGTGTTTAATTGTTATCCGGCAAAAAATATGATCAAATCAAAGAGCTTTTTTTAATGTACGTGTTAAGGCGATCAAGAATTGGGGCAGAGCACAAGTTGATAAAGATGATCGCAGAGCCTTGCAGGCTGGTTCGCCATTGTCAAGTCATTGCGATTCTCATTAATAAGTTGAAACCAGGTGTTACATAAACAAATCTCTATAGCATGGAATATCAACTTACTTGGAATGCACAGGGTATGGAGCTGTCTTGACAACATCAAGAAAAATCTCTTGATTGTCCAAATATTCACCGTTCTTCTTTTCCAGCGCCTACAGAACAAAAAAAAATAAAAATCAGCAATCGTACTTTCAAATATGTAACTACTTTTCAAATAACTAGTAAAATATTTTTCGTCATTACTATAGTAAACAATTCTCACCTTCACTGCTTCGTTAGCAGAAGCAAACTCAACAAAGCCCACACTCAAATGCCTGATATTGGGATCTACAATAAGTCGAACATGAACAACTTGTCCAACATCTTTGAAGAAATGGATGCTGTAAAAATGGAGGATACAATATCAGTCATGAAAAAAACTTACATATCTGATATTTGAGTTCGGGGACAGAGATTGGCAACAACTAGCGTCTTGTTTCTTACAGTGGCAACTGCCTGTATTTAACAGCCGAGTGTGTTAGCACGACTCTAAGGAGAAAAGGACTTGCATTGCATAACAACAAAAAGTAGCCTCATCTGAAGATTAAACCCAGAACAAGTCATCTTTCGACTTTGTGGCAACAGGTCTGATATTAAACGCTAAGCGTTTCTTCTGAGCGTGACATATTTTGAGATAATAAGAAGAGGTACCTCAGAAAAATCGGGAGTTTCATCAAGTACTTTCATCAAGAAAATCTTATGATCGTGCAAATATTCACCATTCATATATTCCAGCGCCTAAAGTATTAAAAAGATTTAATCAGCTATCATACTTTTCAAATCACCTTAATACTTGTATCATCATTACTTTAAGAAAACTACTCACCTTCTTAGCTTCGTAAGCAGAAGCAAACTCAACAAAGCCACAGCCCATATGCTTACCTTGTGGTTTACAATAAGTCGAACACTAACAACTTCTGCAACATGGAAGAAACAGGTGCTGTGGAAGTGGAGGGTAAAAAGTCAGTAATAAAAAACTAGCTCCAAGAACGAAAGTGGAAACTTGAGGTGCTACTTACATATGTACTATTTTAGTTGTTTGTGGAGAGAGATTGGCAATAAAGAGCGTCTTACTTCTGACAGTGTCAACTGCCTGAAATTTAACAGGCAAGTGTGTTAGCAGGACTCTTTAAGGAGAAAAAAAGACTTAAAACTGCATAACAACAAAAAGTAGCCTCATCTGAAGATTCGTCCCCAAAAAAAGTCATCCCTCGACTTTGTGCATTCTCTAAAGAAGAATCTAGCACTGTGGAGTAATTAGGCAAAATGATTATGGCTTGGAACAAGGTTGATGTGCCCTTGCACTGTGGAGTACTTCCACCGTTTTTGTATCAAAGAGGAACTCACAATCAATGGATCATTAACGAGGCTGTGTCATGTAAAAGAAGGTTTGTGTTTGATGCCACTTCGACCATATCAAGCGTTTTCATAGGCAATGCAGAGAACAAGTATGCCTATTAATAGGAGTGATAATGTCACACAATCCAAAACAAGAACCTGGGAATATATAGGAAACTCTCATCTTGGGAAGCTTTACGGGTCAATGTCCTTCAGTGACTCCAAGTCTTTTGCTTTACCAAAGCTTTTGAAGTGTAACAAGCGGTATATATTCGTCACTGCTTCAGATCGTTCCGTTGTGCCTAAAGGAAAGACTGGCTTAAACGTAGGCTTTCGGACGCGGGAGAAGATCTCAGCTTGTATCAGCAGAAGTAAATCACGAGGCTTGAAATTAGATTTTGTGCAGAAAGATCAGGCAGTGCCACAGTTGAAGTTTCCTTTTGACCTTGAGTCTCTTCTCCCTTTAGTTGCAGACAAGAACAGAACTGTTGTTCTTTCAATTGCTGGGTTTAGCTATAAGGACATGCTGATGAGTTGGGTCTGCAGGTTACGCCGCCTCGCAGTTCCAAATTTCTTAGTTTGTGCACTTGATGACGAAACTTATCAGTTCTCTATATTGCAGGTAAAAAAAAGTCTCTTGCTTTCTCCTTCTTACTACATTGAACAATCATATGATATGGTCTCGTGTTCTAAATAACAGGGTCTGCCGGTTTTCGTTGTGAAACGGGAAAAATAGGATAGATAGATAAATCCCGTCTAGGAGCTTGTTATGAAGCTCTAAGATAGGCAATCACAGTCCTAGGAGGTGATCGTGTTAACGAAAGACCAACCTCGAAAGATCAGGAAAGATATTGGTGATGGATGAAGATGAACAGAGAATTAGGTTAAGAAGATAATTGTTTTTTGTTTTTGATTGATTCATTCTCGAAATGGCCAAAGGCCTTACATACTGTTTGCTAAACCGGACATTATTAAACCAAGTGAAATCAGTATTAACCGGTTAATCCTGTTACAATACTCCTCCGTTGAGCACATCCTTGTCCTCAAGGATGAAAGATTAGATGCTCCTTGATGAAATATTTGGTAGAAGTTCCATGTAGCTTGGTCTGGAGGGTGTTCCTTCCATTGAGCAAGAGCTTTGGTGACAGAGTTGTTGTGATTGTGCAACATCAACCTTTCAACCGTATCAAGAGCACAGCTATTACGGTTCTTAGTTCTCCATCGATGCCACATCAAAGAAGAGCTTGTCTTTCTCTTTCCAAGAAACTTACCTGTCTCTGTTTCTGTTGGTTTTATTGTCTCCTCCAACGCATCCACAAGAGTACGGGCAGCTTTCAAGGTTGTGTCAAGAAAGGGTACCAACAATTCTTCCCAGTTCAACCAACTTGTAGTTATATCACCATCAGATTCGTCTTCTTGAGCAGAGGTCATAACCACATCGCTTTTAGTAGGGTTAGGATACGGTAATCCTTCCACCAACTTACCATTCTCTGAAGTTAAACCTTGAGCTTTTAAAACCTGTGAATCACCTGACTTGTAAAGCCTGATACTTCTTGTGGCAAGCTCATTCCAAGTGTTAACACTCTCTGACCAGACTGGCTGAGATTTAAAACGCAGTAGTCCTCCTGGATCAAAAGGTTGCTTGTCAATAATACCACCTGCACTCAAACCACAATCAAACAGCTTCTGAACACTTGAAAATGTCTGGCTCTTTGGGTTTCCATACTCATCCCGCAACCTAGCCTTCTCCGAAGTCAACACTTGAGCCTTCAAAAACCTTGTCTCACCTGGATCCCATACACGACCAACAAAACCAATCCGAGAAGTACCATTGGTTTGTTTATCACCTGTGCTAAAGCTCAGCGAGATTTCACCAACCTGTAAACTTATTTCTCCAACTCTCGGTGTCATCAACAGAACACTATCACGTTTGTAACAGCTCACAATTATATGCATCCAAGAGTCAGTTTGCAGAAAATACCACTTATCATTATGAGCATTAACCTTTGTAAGCTCAGCTCCTAGCTCTCCAAGCTGTAACTCCATTGCCTCCACGACTATCTGATTTGCGTTCGCTAGCACTACTTTGGACAAAGCTTTAAAGCCAAAACGGACTGATTTTTCCTTGTCATGAAGCAGTCTTGGGCTCAAGAACATCTCAATATTTAGCAATGAATACCAGGCACAAGTTTTGCCAATCACCGACAGTGCATATATAATTCCAGAATCTATCATAGAGAGCATATGCGAACCTGAATAAAAGACATAATAGTCTTGAACCGTTATCGTTTGGCAACGTCCTTTGATTTCCCTTTTCATTATCTCAGTGCTTTTCATTCCAAACTCCTGGGAGAAAGCCAACTCTTGGATCTCTTTCTTTGTAAACCTATAACACCAAAAAGAAGTTTGATAGGAACGGACAGTTCTCAACGACGCAGAGCTATAAAGATGTTTTGTCCTGAAATCTGAATCTGCATCTAATTTCTTAGACCTCCACTTGTGTTGAATTTTAAAGCCTGCTTTCATCAATAGAATAGATATCTCTGAAGTAGTCTCAGCTTCAAACTCCCTGTTATGAACACCCAAGCAAAACAATAACTTCCCAAACATCTTTGTGATTCCCGGATCGAGAGGTCGTTTTCTGTTGGTACAAAGCCCATTCAAGTAATACACATCACCATCCACACTCTTAAAGATGTCCGTATGTGACTGCAATGGATCGTTCTTCAATTTTTCTGAGTCATTAGTTAGTACCTCGAGGCTGATATTTTCATTCACCATCCACTGCAGATTTTCTTTTGCTGGTTTAATGAACATTTCCGAATGTTGTGGTAAACAAATCTCCTGAGGCTTTGAGTTTAACTGCAGTACTTCACCATGACTAAGGCACTTCTCTGTCCAGTCCCACTTATCAAGTTTAGCTGGTGAACCACCAGGCTCCCATACACGCACAGCTGCTACATCTTGTCTTGGTTGCAACAACTGAAAATGTGAAAGAGATTCATGTGGTTGAACACACTCAGCCTCCAAGCTTGAATCCGTAAGCCCACACAACTCATGTTCTTGAATCGAATCAATATCTACAATCGTTTCAGCGTTGCAGACCCATTCCCTTTGTTGAGTCGCCTTAGTGTTTTGAGAGTGTGTTGCAATGACTCCATTTGATGATGCATTTGAATCGGTCGTTTCCTTTTCCAAAAGAGAATCAGATTGTTTCAAACTCTTATCATCTTCAACAATACCTGCAGCAAAGGTTTCTTCAGCCTCTTCCTGTCTTGAAAGATCGTCATCACACTCCACCATGAAAATCCGAAATCCCTTGTGCTTCAGTTCACAATGACCAGGTGAATCTATCTCTTCACAAAACAAGCACAGCCCATTTTCCATTCTCTCATATATCTCCTCACACGAGTACTTGAGAGGTTTAGCTAGCTTCTTCTTTTTCCTCGTTTTAGATGTGAGATTCAACAAAGATGAAGCTTTGGGTTTCTCTGGAGCTACTTCCACCGGACCGGATTGGTTCAAATCTGGAGGATCGGGAGGTTGCGGTGAGATTGGTGGCGTCGTCGGAGAAGTGATCGGAGCTGGATCCACTACTGCGTCGTGGAACGGAGCTACGTTCGCTTCAGTGGTGATAGCCGGACTTGGGCTCCTCAAACAGCTTCGCAAATCTCGGATGTCTTCGAGTATGTCGAGAAGAGCAGCATCTGGGATCTGGTTCTTGGTTGCCATAGTTTTTTTTTTTTTTTTTTTTTTTTTTTTTTTTTTTTTGGGTCCGAAGCTCGTCGGCTCTGATACCAATGAAACGGGAAAAATAGGATAGATAGATAAATCCCGTCTAGGAGCTTGTTATGAAGCTCTAAGATAGGCAATCACAGTCCTAGGAGGTGATCGTGTTAACGAAAGACCAACCTCGAAAGATCTGGAAAGATATTGGTGATGGATGAAGATGAACAGAGAATTAGGTTAAGAAGATAATTGTTTTTGTTTTCGATTGATTCATTCTCGAAATGGCCAAAGGCCTTACATACTGTTTGCTAAACCGAACATTGCTAAACCGGACATTATTAAACCAAGTGAAATCAGTATTAACCGGTTAATCCTGTTACACGTTGATCCATACGCCCCGAAGAACATCAGCTTCAATGATTGCCACTTTGGATCAAAGTGTTTCCAGAGAGTGACCAAAGTTAAGTCAAGAACCGTTTTGAAGATACTGAAGCTCGGCTATAACGTTCTCTTGAGCGATGTAGACGTATATTGGTTCAGAAATCCATTGCCTCTGCTTCACTCTTTCGGTCCTTCTGTTCTTGTTGCACAATCAGATGAATACAACACAACATGTGAGTGGTGAAATGATCAACTGGGCCATGCTTCGTTGTAATATGTAAGACTAATAAATCGGTTTGTGTTTGGTTTTTGCAGTACGGATAAACCGACCAAGACGCTTAAACTCGGGATTCTACTTCGCACGTTCCGATGGACCGACGATAGCAGCAATGGAGAAAGTGGCGAAGCATGCTGCAACCTCTGGTCTATCAGAGCAGCCTAGCTTCTACGACACATTATGTGGAGAAGGCGGAATTCATCGTTTGGGAGACGATAGATGCGTTGAACCACAGACGAATCTGACAGTTCATTTCTTGAACAGAGACTTGTTTCCGAACGGAGCTTATGGAGATCTATGGCTGAAGAAAGATGTTAGAACAGAGTGTGAGAAGAAGCATTGCTACGTTCTACACAATAACTGGATCAGTGGGAGATTGAAAAAACTGGAACGCCAAATGATGAAAGGTCTTTGGGACTATGATGCATCCATGAGGATGTGTGTGTAGATACTAGATATGATGAGGTTTATTATACTATAGATGCCACATTCGAAGGCTTCGTATGGGGTATAGTTATACAAAAGTGTATTTATTTTTTATTGTTTTATGGAAGAGTTTTAGTTATTGGCGGCAGAGAAATATGTTATTGGTAATTAAAAGTTATTGCATTGTATCACAATAGATACTAAAGAGCTTTTTTGTCATCTTCTTCTATCAGTCTTCGAAGGTAGTCATCTTACCGCCGAAGCTTGCCTGTTTGACCAGCTCCGGTTTCGGCAAACAAAAGCCTTCTCGTCGAAGGTTGTCATCGCACCTGGAATATATCAAAAACCCTTGTCATCTCTCCATGTATACCAAAAAACTTCACCTCATGTGCTCTTGATAACAGAACTCAAAGTTAAATCCCTTACCAAAGCTTCTCTGCAAGGTCTGGAATGTTGTACCTAATTACCAAAGCTTCTCTCGGTGGCCTCGCCGGATCTAGTGCTGTTTCTTTGCCTGATTTGATTTCGACATTTTTGTAGTGAAATTGTGAAATGTTGGACGCGAATTGATGCATTTTGGTTAGCAAATGAATATTGAACCGGGTGACATGTCCAGTACGATAATTTGTTCGATCTGATAGCTCTGAGTGAGTGATTAAACAAGACTTGTGGCTAAATGCAGTATCATCATGTTTTTTTTTTTTTTGGTGGGGTCATAAGTCTTTTGTACAAAGACAAAACAATTGGGTCCCAATCAATATTTTATTTGGCGAACATAATTTTGGTTAGATATACATTATACTGTATGTGTATTTTTTATTTAATTCGGTTTATAATCTAATAACATAGCAATATTGTCCAAGTTATACAACATTAAATACGTCCACTTGCTCCAGTTGGTGGTGAATGGACTGGGCCAAGAATCTGATTGAAATGGGCTTAAACTAGAAAACCCATATTGATATGTATCTGTCTTTATATTGTGTGCAGGCTAATACAGTTGACAAAAATAATATTTAACATACTAATTGGTGGGCTTAACCCGAAGGGAAGCCTCCTTCCAAAAAAACTCGCCCTTTCCAAAAAAAATTTCAAAAAAAAAAAAAGGTTCAGACAATATCTCGTTTTTTCAACTGCAACGAAGGAGTACACAAATTACACCCTCAAAATGTCGACCCTTCCTTGTCGCGAGAGACAAATATCATCGTAGCCGGAAAGGGGGGGAGGCAACATTTGTTGGACTGGACGAGTTCTACGAGCCTCGCTATCTTCATTTTATACAGGAAAGTTCATAGGTTCTCGAGTCCCATAACCGATGTGGGACGTATTGGAAATACACAATCATGGCGTTTTCTAATAGTTAGTATAATATACCTGTCGTTTCGACACTTTTTGAACGGCATGAAGTTTTAAATGAAAACACAGAAAACAACCTGCAGTTTTCTGGATAAATCGGGTCTAATCAAAAATCTGATCTCAGTAAACGCAAAGAGTGAGTGAAGACTGAAGAGACCTTGCTTATCTCTCGCGCACCAGACGGAAGGCTAATGGACGCTTACCGCCGGTGCCTCCTCCTACGTAGCCTGGTAAGTACTCTGATCAATTTCATTCTTCATCGACATCAATGTTATTGAGGGAACATTAGGGTTTAGCTTCTGACTGTCTCGTGATGGTATTAGGAAATAGGTTATTTTATATATATATTTTGATTGGATAAATCTCTATGTTGTTTCGACTATATCCAAATC
Organism: Isatis tinctoria; assembly: GCA_010577795.1. Lineage (NCBI taxonomy): Eukaryota > Viridiplantae > Streptophyta > Magnoliopsida > Brassicales > Brassicaceae > Isatis > Isatis tinctoria. Next base: position 6,468 of record VHIU01000582.1, on the reverse strand, counting down.
TATTATGATAACGTTAATCTTGTTAAGAGTTGTGTATATATACGTTGTAAAGACCAAGCTTGTTCAATAAGAAAGTCAGTATACAATCGTTCTTCTCTGGTTTACATGGTATCAGAGCCCAAAATCTCTGAGACCTAGTCATGTTTTTTTTCTCTCTGTGTTGTTCGAGTCTCGAAGTTCGACGACTCGTAAATAATAATCGAAAATTAAACCATAAATAATATTATATTATAATAGTAAATAAATAAAGTGTGAATATATAAAGTACATACTATGATAAACCTCAAAAAGCTCTAAATAAAAAATAACATTTAAAGAAAATAATAATATATGTACATAAATTGTACATTTTTAAATAGACTAATACGAATAAATATATGCGCATTAACCCATGCGATTTCCTAGTAAGTTGTAAATAACCCTAGATTTAAGGTATTTATACAGCAACAATCTGGTTTGGGGTGGGCTTTTATTGGTCCACGAGTGGAGTTCAGCGGATTCGTTAAGGAATGATATCATTTTAGTTATTAATAGTTTTAGATCTGGATATTTTATTTAAACTTATAAATTGGTGGGCTTAAACCCGAAGAGAAGCACCCTGTCACTCATATAAATCTTTCGAAATCTAAGTGTCATCAGCGCCTAAGGGAGGGAAAGTTATTTTCGGTGAGTATCACTAACGGGGGCTAGCTTCCTTTTATAGAGGGAAGATTTCCTACATTGCAAACTGCACAACCCATGTGGGAAAAATTGTAAATTGTGTGATCTTGGGCCAGCTTCTAATTCATCTTTGGCCGTAATACGAAGATTTAGAGACGGTTTGTTTTCTAAGTGAGCTCGTCGTCTAGATCTATGCAACATGGTGGGTAAGAGATAATTATCAAATTTAATGCAATCAGTTGGAGCGAGTGAAAAGGTCTTCCAAATGATGGATCTTACGCCAAGTGATTAATTCATATCAAAAGGCAAGGTTCAGTTTTTTCTTTTGGGTCAAAAGAGCACTAATATTTAGAAACATGTTGACCATTTATGAGATTGGTGGGAGCTTGAGTTTGGTTGTAATCGGTTGATATAACTCTTAGAGTCAAACCTCTTCAAGGATGAACCACCTAGAGTAAATCACTTTAGACTTCCGACCTAGAGGCTTACAGAGATTGCTACGCTCGACCATGTAATGTATTTTTATTTATCAACTGGTATGCACTCTGCAAGAACGAGACTCCAGAGACTGGCAAGACATATCGAGTTCGTAAATGTGTATGGGGTCATCATCATTTTATTTTTGGTATGTATGGGGTCACTTAGATATATATTTTTTTTTTTAATTCAGTTTCTAATCATGTTATTAGAAATAGATAAATTGTACAAAATATGCCGAGACATAACTTCAATCAAACGTTGTATCCTGCTTCAACTCGTATCATATATGGGCAGTCCACATTTTGAACCAAATAAAGCAAATTGAAGTTGGGTAGATGAACTGTATAATTGAACGTGTACTAACTAGTTGAACTTGGGTAGTAGTTGGGTAGATATACACAGTACTAGATAAAATTGTATTATCCGATTAACCAGTAACTAAAGTGGTTAATTAAATCTTCATACTAGATTATGTAAGTGGCCCAGTAAAATATCTCATAAATTATAAATATCAAGAATTTTACGACATTAATGCGAATCGTCGTGGTCGTTGTGGCTTTTCGAGGGACCGGTTGCACAAGACAAGGCCTACATCAATGACAAATATCAAATAACGTTTGATAGAAGAAATCTACGAAAATATCCATTAGAAAACAAAACAAAAATGAGATTATTGTTTCTTAACGGAAAAGATATGGGAAAAAATATCTACAACTTTTAATGTAGCACTGAAAATGATATCGTTCTAACCATACATGAGAAAACTATGTATGGTAGTGTATCAAACAAAACATTGTCAGGAGTTGTTACAATACACAAATATATGTTCGTTGTAACTACATGTTTGCATTGATTTATTGTCACAGCATTAATGGTTCTTCATGGCATCGAGATAGTCCATATTATTAAAAAATTAGTTGAAACTCTTTATGAAAAACATTTGCTTGCCTATTTGTGACGGCTAGTTAGGACTTAGGAGGGATGAATCCGAAGTGGTTATCCTAATTTCTACTCAACTCCGTCCGTCATGTTCATATTTAGATAGTGTTCGGATTTTTACCCGCTCATAAAATTAGTATATATTTACCGCGGAATATTTATACATTGAGTGTCGATACAGTTTTGACAGTCAACAGTGTTTCTGGTTCCTTCAAAGTCCACTTGTCAGAAAAATGGGATATGATTTTTTCTTTATGACTCTCTTTTGTTCTATAGTGTGCACTTTTTTTCCTTTTTCTATTTTGAATCAGAGAATAATTCCAAAATGTATAAGGTCGGCCGAATTTTCATCTCGAATTAAAATATTCTAATAAATTTGAGGACACACACGCAAAAACACGCAAAAGAAAAAGAAGAAAAAAGAATATACCATACTTTCATATTTCCTTGGCATCTGTTGAAAACTCTCTCTATATATAATATAACCATTGAATCTTGTAGCAGCTTGGCTTGAACAAAAGCCACATACACACTCTTTCTCCTCCGAGCTTGCAGATAACCATACAAGCAATGACCACTCGTTCGCCGAATCCAACCACCGTCAAATTCCTCTGTAGCTACGGCGGCAGAATCATCCCGCGTTATCCCGACGGCAAGCTCCGTTACCACGGCGGCCATACACGTGTCCTCTCCGTCCAACGCTCCATATCCTTCACCGGTTAGTTAAATCACTTTCTTCTCGGTTCGGATATCTTTTCTCTCTATTGCGCGTGATTTGACGGTGGTTTTTAACAGAGCTAGCGATGAAACTCGGCGAAATCTGCGGGACGACGGTGAACAGTCTCCGGTGTCAGTTACCAACGGATGATCTCGACGCGCTTGTAACCGTATCCTCCGACGAGGATCTATCCAACCTCATGGAGGAATACGATCTCGCCACGACGGCGCCGTCGCTTAAGATACACGTCTTCCTTTCTCCACTAAAATCAACGAGGACGACGACGAAGACTCCGTCTCCTCCGCTTTCAACGGCGTCTTCCTCCTCTTCGAAATCATCCTCTCGCTCTCGCTCTCCTCCGTCGCCGTCGTCAACTGTGAACCCGGAAACATGTCCGGTCTGTGTAGAGAGGTCGTATCGTAACAATGGATGCTACGTTCATAGAAGTCCGAGTCATAACCAATTCTATCTTATCGGCCGCAACTGAAACTCATCACTTATACACTGTGGCAATTATTAGAAGTCTCGAATTCTCGGAATTATTATATAACACCTTGAGGATCAGTTTCGTGTAAGCCAAAAGTGAGCCCGAGAGTTTTTTGTTGATGTAATTGCGTTTGCTTAAGTTAATCCGGTTATTGCGTCCACTTATTTTGTGATTACAGATTAGTTGTTGGTTATCTTGTGCTTCATCATATATAATATAAGTGAGGTCTTATAAGCACTTTGTTCATTTACGATAATAACATAAAGAAATCTTCAACTAATCTCTGTTAACCTAAGTAACAGAGAGATGTAAAAGAAAGGATTGTACTCGAGGTTAATTATCAAAACCAAAAAAAAAAATTTAAGTAAATATTTTTTCTTGGTTTGGTGCTATGTGGCTCTCTGTTACACTTCTTTTTCCCTTGTCATGACAGTACACCATTCGTTGTATGAATGAATGTCCAATGAGTTTATGTGACGTGTCTAATGGGAACAACAGTATCTATTGTGACCCTAGTTCTGTGGAGGTGTCTAAAATCCCTTTTTAGTTGTACGTTTTTCAGATATTTTTGTTGTTGAAAAATGGAAATTAAACCACAATTTATTTGGTTCGGTTTAATACGGTTTATGGTTTAACTGAACCGGTTACTTTACAAAATAAATAAACTTCTCTGGCATTCTACTCATAGTCTTGTTGGTTTTTACAGGTAACTATCAAACTGGTTTCAAATTCGAGTTCAATTAACTTGTTGAGAACGATCCGGTTGTATAGGATTGATGGATAAACATTTGTTCGTTTTACAGTTGTGAGAAAAAAAAAACATGTCTTTGTTATGTGATTAGTTGTGGCATGGCCTAAAAGGGTGTAGAAAAGTGTTTAATGTGAACCTGTAAAAGAATTAATTATAATTCATCAAATTTATATTATTTATTAATTTAGATCGAATTTAAAATAAATATAATTCCTTTTTAATATTAATCCACCAGCTATAATTCCTTGTGTCTTGTATATTGTACCTCCAAAACAAGAGGAAGATAGCAGAAGGAGAAGGAAAAAAACAGTTTTTGCAACATTATTATTTATTTTCTGCTTTGTGTTACTATATCATACTATCGTATTTAGTAGAAAAATACAAATATATTCTTTTGGGTTTTATGCAGAGAGTAATGTATATTATCACTTAGTTACATAATTACATTTTGTGTATTTTTGTTTGTTCTTTTAATAAAAAATTCCGAATGTATATAGTATAACATCTTCATATTTACAACAACGAAAGTAACACAATAAAGATAGTATAGTAAACAATTTTAAATGCAATAAAAAAATTATTTTTATTAGTTTCTCAAACTTTAACATAAGTATGTGTTATTTTATTCATAATAGCAATGAATAGAATATAACCATCTCACATTTTTATATAGAAAGAATTTTTGTATTTGAACAATTCTTAGAAACATATGTTCATTTTTAAAAAATTTAAACATGGCATATCCAATAGAACGTACAATCTACTTTCAGTCAAATTGCACATTTAAATTATTGTGTTTGAAACGATTGCAAGTAATCAAAGTGAAAGGATAAAAAAGTATATATTGTATGTAATATAGAAAATGTTATGGATTTTTTTTCTCTGGTTGTGTGGTGAATTATAGTTTTTTTTGTTGGCTATGGTTTGCTAATTTCATACTTTATTCAATTAAACCGGGAGCGGAGCAATTATTTAAGTTGCAGTATAGCCCTCTAACTTTTCAATCTTCGCAAAAACACACTCCCTACAAAAAAGCATAAAAAAAATTCCTCGTAAGAAACCCTAGTTTCGCAAAAACCTATTCCTTTCCGTGTATCCCTCTTTCTGCGTGGCCGGATTTTGAACTCCGCCGTGAAAGATGCAGCATGACGAGGTTATATGGCAAGTTATCAGGCACAAGCACTGCAGTTACATGGCCAAGTAAGATCTTTGGTTCTTTCCTCGACTATACACATTTATTCCTCTGCGACTCTTTTTACTGATTCTTACTCCGCTTTACTTTGTAGAATCGAAACCGGAATATTCTGCAGAAACCCTTACAATGTAACGGGAATTTGCAATCGAAGCTCTTGTCCTCTTGCTAACAGCCGCTATGCCACCATTAGAGACCACGATGGTACTACTCTTAATCCGTTAAATCGAAAATTTTCAAATTTACAATTTTTTCTTGTTTTGTGTTCTTGTTTGGAACGCTTAGTGACTGCCGTTGGTTTAGTTAGAGCGATTGTTGAATTCGTGTTTTGTCTGATTGGATCGGTTATGTTCAACCTGTAGAAATGTTTTGTCTTTGCCTACAGAATTGTGATCTCGTACTTTGATTTTCTCTGTGTTGCAAAAAAAAAGGTGTCTTTTATTTGTATATGAAGACAATAGAGAGAGCCCATATGCCAAAGAACTTGTGGGAGAGGGTAAAGTTGCCAAGAAACTACGAGAAGGCTCTTGAAACCATTGACAAGCACTTGGTGAGCTTAGATTACCTTGTACATAGATTGATGCAGCAAGAGCAGTGGTTTTATTCTGTTTCTTTTGTTGTGGCAGTTGTATTGGCCCAAGTTATTACAGCACAAGATCAAACAAAGACTGACCAAAATGACTCAGATGCGCATTCGGATGAGGAAGCTTGCTCTCAAGACAAGGTTGGTCCTCCTTCAGTAGTGGTTATCGTTGTTTTGTAATACGCAGGTTCCTAGTTCTTTGCTTTTGTTGTGTTTGATTGTATGATGGTCTTGGTTTTGTTCATAGGGAGAAGATACTTTCTAAACCTAGGAGGAACATCAAGAGGGAAGCAAGAAGAGAGGAAAAGGCTGTAAAAGCCGCGGTCTTGGATAAGGTCACCATCTATTTCGTGTTTTGATTTTACCTGTCTGCTTTAGTTTCTCTTTTGTTTTAATTCATAAGCCGGTCTCTTCGTGAGTAGGCCATCGAGACCGAATTGCTAGAGCGCTTGAAGAAGGGCATTTATGGTGACATATACAATTACCCAGATCTCGAGTGGAACAAGGTTCTTGATGAAGAAAAGCAATTAGCAGAGGATGTTGAGGAAGAAGAGGAGGTACCTTTGTCTACGCGTACACAGAAAATTTGATATTGTGTTCTTGTCTCTGTTTTGTTGACATAAACGGCACTCCCTTTGTTGAATGAATTAACAGGAGC